>KK112610.1:162129-195342 GCA_000611955.2 Stegodyphus mimosarum
ATTTATATTTATAATTTTTATAAATTTTTTGAAAAACTTTTGAATTATAATCTATAAAATTTTTACCATCAACTTAATGTAGACGTATTTATAAGCATACCTACAAAAAATAATGTTTTTCATTCAAAATTTCCTAAAATATACGTGAATTTATATATTTATGTGCTTTGAATGGCATATTTCTTAATGGTAAATGGTGATAATAACACAAATGTAGCTTACGCAGTTTGTTAAAATTATTTGAAAGTATGAACTAAAACATTTTTTACGCTCGTCTGTAATGAATAAAAGGAAAGGAAAATAGGTTGCTATAATTTAAGAAGTTCGCCAAGTAAATTATTCTTGGCGAAAACTGAAAAAATACGCCAAGATAAATTTTTGAATTTTTCCGTACATTTCGCACCAAATTTTAGAAAATACAAGATTTAGTTATAATTTGAGCCGTAGAATCGAAATATGAAAAAAAAAAAATTCATGTCATTTCGTAAATGTCCGATTTTGTGTCAAAATACGGATGTTAGAATGATGCTATATATAAATCTAATATACATCCTAACTCGCGCTCTCGAGACACTAGAAAAACGCAATTTGAATTTCGTCAATCGGCCCAGTAGACTGGGAAATATAGAATTATCCCCGTCCTTTTTTTTTGGCGCAGTCTACATACTTGTATCATAATTACATGATTATGATAATACATATCATAATTACGTTATTGTACATAAGTTTCATATATCATATATCACCATTATACTTTATTGTACAGTTCCACCATTAAGTATATTACCTTCTATAAAGCCTTTAGCTCTGTTCATATACACACACATATATCAGGATTGCACGTTTCTCTCAATGTTTCTGTAAATGCTCTCCATTGACTGGACATACAACACTGTAGGTTCATAGGCAAAGCAACTGTTAAATCGGTAGCGGAAAGAAGTATGGCAATAAATGCATATAATAAGCAGAAGACAATCACTGATTTTTATGGTTATGTCTGTGTTGAACTAAAGAGTTTATCTTTTTTACACACACTAGTGTGCAAAACATGAGCAAATTTTCTGATTTTGACTGCAATTAACCGACAGACGTAAAATTCATATTACAGAAGAACAATGTCGCATTTAAAGGATGAAGAATATACAGTTACATATAAATATAATTGAATGAGATTAATATTAAAACTGAATATGATTATTAAAGTGAATAGGAACCAGATTAATATAAAAAACTGAATAGGATTCACACAGTACGGAACAAACAGAAGAGGTATATATTGATAGAATGGCATTGGTCTAAAAATCTGTCTGACCAAAAGGGAGAAAAACAAACAAAAGAGCCTTAATAAGGGACATGACTTCCAATAATGGCAAAGTTGCGTTGCACCGTCAGTCGATATTCAACGGTAGATTATCTTATAGTTCTTAAGGTAAAATTTCTCATTCTTCAAGAAACAGTTAATTCAGTTGTCTTGTGTTCTTTGTAAGGTATGAACGTATAACCAGGGGTTTCGCTAAAGTATCCCATACATGTGCAATGAAATTTTAATCAGAGAAGCATGCTGGACAATCTATTCTGGAGATATCTTCACTTTCCATGAGTTCCTCATTAACATGAGACTTGTGTGGCCATGCATTGTCATCCATAAAAACAAACTCAGGGCCAATGGCAAGCGGGAGAGAATAACTGCATTATGGTAATGATCTACGGTAAGTGAACCTCTGGCGAAAATGTGCAGCTACGTCTGTCCGTTCATCATAATGCCCCCCCAATAGCATGGCAATGTCACTCCAACGGGCTCTTCCCTCATGTTAATGGCATAAAAGCGTATCCCTACCTCTCTGCATATCAACTGCGCCGAGAATCGTTTGTTAGACTGTAACGACTTTCATTCGTAAAGAGGAAGGGACTCCATTGATGAGGTGCCCAGTCTTTGCGTTCTCTACACCACTGTAAATGGTGCCACGGATAGGCTGCAGTCAATAGTGCACAGGTTTCAGAATGGTTGGCAAATAGGCCACCACCTGTTGTCCAGCTGCCGCACGCAACTGCTGAGCAATGTTACCCGCTGCCTAGTTTCCAATTGTTTTCACCTGTAGAACAATATATCGGCTATTAGTAACTATTCTTTTCCTTAGACGATATCCACCAACCTTTCTTAGACTGTGCCTGTCATTTGAGAATCTTTTCAAGCTAGTGAAACACAGAAACAGCATTTTTATCAGTTCAAAACTCTTAGGAGACAAACGTCAAATTATTCTCCGAAATCTTGCCAATTATTCTCCCACGTGTAAAGGCGCCCTAATATTTTTCTTGTAGACTTATTTTTTTGTACGTACAATCTCATTTTCACTTGCAGAAGAATGCCTGAAAATGAGCCTTCCCTTTTTCTTTTTGAGTAGTCCTGTATCGCACGCGCTGACTCTTCGCGTTTTGCGTGTCCTAATAAACCTCTGACATCATAGTGCTGATATTTTCATATGCACCACCTTAATACTGAGTTGCTTTTCATTGTACTGATAGCATAAAGTTCTTTAAAATAATTCATGGATGTATGTTGAAAAACGAATTTGTTGCTTAAGCTTGGCACACTAGTGTATGTCTCCTGTTGAACTGGACTATGCTTTTAGAAAACTTGATTTTTCAATGAGCGCGCAAGGATCAAATGATGTTAATACGCAACATCGTCCTATCAATTGCATTCTAAGTGACTTAGAAGGGATAGCAATAATGTAAGCTACAAAAACATACGTGCAGAAAATTAAAATAACGCAAAACGCATTTTTCTAATAAACCAATTACATTCATTTTAAATACCATGTAATATTTCCTCCATTAATGTAATTGTTATTTTTAGTTTGGTTTAGTTAGGTGGCAACACTATTATTTTCAGTTACATACTATCGGTTTTTCTAACACTTTTGTTAAAGTAAACATAAGTTTTGCATTTCATACTTCAGGCATGAAATGCAGACTTACGAAAAATATGCGTCATATAAGATTTTCTATAATATGTGTTTCTCCCCAAATGTTTTTACAAATTTAGTGAAAGCCTTTTGTACCATCTTCATTATACTGAAATTCAATAAAAAGAATAATAAAATTGATTCATTATTCTAGACCCCTCCCCCAAAAGTAAAAATCTTTAACTCAATTTATTGTTTATCCTTTTTCATCTCATATATAAATCTTTATGGTGTAAAGCTTTCCAAGAATTTCGAGCATTCCACAAAGGGTGAAAAAAATATCAGAAATGTGTGGCACGGATTTCTATCTCGCTGCGGTGCATCTTTGATGTGTGAGTCGCCCGCAGAGCTGTCATGTCTAGAAGGTTTTGATACTTCCTGATGAGCGACAGCTTAGAAACAACGGACTAGAAAAGGAAACGTAAGTCAATAACAAGAAATGTTTTGTTTGTTTTCAGAGAAAGCAAAGGAAAATCACAGGAGTTCTGAGATTCGTAAAAACTAAAACAATAATTCTGTGAATTACGTCTGAAACACGTATTAGTAACATGCTTTTAAATTTAGGAATCTTAATAAACTTATAGGTTGTTTTAAATTAATTCGCTGATGGTATTGCTTAGACTAGTCTCCAATCTAAATAAACATGCCAACTATTTTTAAAATTTAAATTATATGTCAACTAATATAAATACATAAAGCATTTTTTAAAGCTTGTGTGTAATTATTAGAACTGAGAAAAACTTGAATGTTTTTTTAAAACTCTAACCTAAATTTGAAAAGACTTTCGAATATTTTGATACCAAATTTCTTCAATTTTTCATATAAGAACAATAATGTAAGAGTAAAAATAGAAAACCTTTACTTAACATTTAATAATTACAATTAAAAAAACTGGAAATCCACATTTAATGAAAAACAAATATAAGAACATTGTTTTTAAAAATGTTCGCGCATTGATCAAGAAAATGAAAATGAAATTTAGCAAATGAAGTATGTAAGTAAGAATCTTCAATCCCGAGTTTCAATTACTCTGTATAATTTGACGACAAACGCTTGAGTAGGAATTTTTCTACATATGTTATTTTTTGTTTTCTTTCTTTTTTTACACCATTCCCCAATAAAGAGATTAATTAAAAGAATTATCCCAAATGAGCGCTAAACATCGAAAGCTGAACTCTTCGCAGAAAAATTCACTTCTTAAAATAATATTTCCTTAAGTTTTTCTCTATACTTTGTAGAGACATTAGGATTTTTGGAAGCAGAAGAGATGGAAAAATGAGTGATTCCCTCACCGCGACAAGAACCTCGGACCACTCGAATACGCGCCGAATGTGCTGACCACTACACCACAGAGGTACGCCAAGAAGGCGGGAGAAACACCTTATATACCTCTCCTTTTAAAGGGCGACTGAGGATTAGGGGACCCAATCGCCAAATTCTGATGGTGGAAAACCATCACCCACAACATTTTTTTTCGAACCACTGACCTCTCGAATACGTGCCGAGCGAACTGACCACTACACAACGAAGGCATGCCCAGAAGGCGGGAGAAACATCTTATAATTTATATTTCAGTTGTTCATATAATGACATCTAAATTATATTTTTAATAATTTTATTTCTCCTTTTAATCTAAAGTGATTCTTGTTCTCAGTTTCATTCTTTAAAGCGCCATTTTATTCTACCACTTAGTTCTTTCAATTTACAATTAATTCTCTGTTATTGCATCAGATTCGTATTCAATTATTATGTTACTTCCTTTCACAAGATTGCTATATTTCTCTTCTCAACATTGTCATCTGTTTACATTTTTTTTTCACTCGCGAGCGTCAGTACCGATCTCTTACGTGCAGAAAAATCGAGCAGACTTGCACACCAATGAAAAAAAGTCGTGATCTCGACGCGCTATAAATGTCGTGATCTCGTCGTGCTATAAAAGGACAAGCCCTTATTAATATTTCCCAAAATGTAAAGAATTAAATTAAACGTGCAAACTGATAATAAAGAATTTGAATGATAAGACATCGACAACTGGCGAAGGAGAAAAGAAGCAAAAATTGGTATAAGGAGAGTTACTTTGATTTTTTGCACTTCAGTAGAAGTAAATAAGGATGAAAGACGACGATAACAGATATCATGCCTACTTTAAAAATGTTTACAGCCTCAAATTTTGCTGCCAAGAAAGCTAAAGGGGGCAACTTGAGATCACTCAATCTAACTTGGTCGACAAGTCTCACGTTTTTTAGTAAGAAGTTGCAAGATTTACAAAAGCAAAGCAGTGGGCTCACTAAACAAGTGTTAGTTCCAAATAACGCGCAGCTAGAGTCTGCGAAGAGCGAAATGCAGAAAACCGCACATTATCGCGGAAGAGCTTATTCTACTGGCTGCTTTCGACAGGCTAATATTATGTGGGAAAAGTTTTGGAAAAATTAATTTCTAAGCTACCTCTACTCAACAACACTATTAGTCGACAAACTTAATGTATAGCTCAGGATCTCAATGTTGAATGAATGAAATGAAATGAAAAGAATTCGGTTTACAATTAGAGGATGCTACTGATAGTAACAAAGATGCAAATCTTATATGTTACATACGCTTCTTATATGGTTATATTATTGTTGAAGATCATCTGTTCTGCAAGAATATTATCGGAAGCGCAAAGGTTTGACTGGTTCAAAATGTTTGACAAGTTTATAATGACTTACTTTGGAAAAAGTGCGCCGGTGTATGCGTTGATGGCACTCGATCAGTATTCAGTCGTTATAAAGGACTGCAAACACTTATTTGCAGCAAACCAACGCGTGCTGTGTGGATTACAGAGAAGCACTTGCATCGCAATCGCTCAGGTACATGTATCGCAATCGTTCAACACTTGCATCGAAATCGCTCAGGTTGAATTCGGCATTGGGATGGATCATAGACGTAGTAAACTACTTTAAAACTAGACCGCTGAAAGCAAGAGTTTTAAAAAAGCTATGCTAGGCTATGCAAGTTGAACACACAGCTTTGCTAAACTCTTGCAGTTCACGATGCTTTCGCGTGGCAATGTCCTGTCTCATGCGTTTGAGCTGCATCAAGAAATTCACACACTTCTACTAGCTAAGTATTTTGCAGAACCAGATATTTTGCTCAAACTAGCATCTTAGTGTGACGTATTTGAGAAACTAAATGGCTTGAATTGTCTCTACAGAACAATTTGTCGCTGCAGGGCAATGTATGCACATCTTGAAACTTGTAAAAAATATTTTAGAAAAAGCTACGGATGTGCATAAGAAAATTGAATAACTGTGGTTCCAAGGTAATTTTCTACAGTATATTAATACACAGGTTCTAATAAAGTCGTCGTTGTACAAGAATTTCTGTATCTTTTCATACAACATCTTTCGAAGCTCACTAACTTATTCGCAAAATACTGTGCGGAAGATTATTTAGAGAAATTTATGTTGATGTAAGATTCTTTTTAGCAGACGAAGAGAGTTTAATTGAACTCTTTTGCGATAACATTCTGAAAACAAAATTTGCTTGCTCAGATTTAATGGGCTTTTAGATTTCAAACAAAACTGAGTATCCAGCTTTAAGTTCTAAAGCTCTACGGATCCTCATTCCCCCTGCGGCATCCTATCTATGCGAAGCTGGATTTTAAGCTACCGCTGTGATAAAGATCAAATATCGTTCCAAAATCCCTATGGAGCAAGAAATGGGAGGATCTGTACCAAGCCTTCTTCCACCATTTGAAAAACTATGTAAGGATTAGAAAGCTCACATGTCACATTGGCTTTCTAATTTGCCAAAGGCTTCTTTTATTTATTTGTAGTTAATTTGTATATTTTCTTATCAATTAAAATTATACTTTTTCACTAAAATGTCGCTTTCATTTCTGCGCCTGATTAACTTTGTACTAGAAATATTGCAACCTTAGCGCCGTGAAAAAATAGCAAAACTGCAAGTGCACTGCGCATTGAAAATGTTTGGGAACCCCTGGTCTAAGTAATAGATAGTAGTTATTTTTGATTCTCTGCTCTAACACACTCGCATATTTTTGTAATGTTAGATTCTCCATAAAAGAAGAAGATTGATACGGTATAGATATCACCTTCTTTATGAATGCTTGCTTTGAGAAACTTTGTTTTTACGAAAGACTTAAATTAGTACACTTTTTTCGATGAACCAAAGAAATACCAAGATAGTTTTCGAAGGTGAATAGCGAAGTTTTTTTTTATTTGTTTTATCCTATGATTATATAAAATTCTGGCTAAATTTGACATAACAGTCGAGTTTACAGAAATTATTGCCAAAAGTTTCGATAGCTTGTGAAGAGCTGAGACGAAGCAAAAAGCTACTACAAAAGCACTTCATGTCTAATCTATCAGCTCAAAAAACTTCCAGTTTTGATATATTTAGATAGACTTTCCACTAAAAATTATAGACACAATGTTGTCATAGACGTAAATCATAAATGATATATAAATAGCAGATGATCTTCGTCGTTTATTTCTCTTTACAGAGTAGTCCATTTATTTCTCATTATCAGTTTTCTTATGACTCAGTATGGCTTCCAATATTGTTTTCACAGTTTTGATTTGGATTAGTTTATTTGATCATGGCAAACCATTCGGGGTTATCTGCCTAAAGCGAGGATGCCTTCGTGGAGGCCGTTCTAAAGAAACCTGGCTGATACACACTTTACACATCGGAAAAACCACGAAAACGACCATGCAATCAGTCTGCTTTCAGAATTCGTACATCATATCGAACTACCAGTATTCAGCGACTTTACCGCTCGGCCGCTGATGGGGCACTTTCGCAGTTTTGGAGGTTGAAGTTACAGTATATTATTTCTGTTTGTATGGTACATGTACGTATTTACAAGATAATTATTCTTTTCACTGTCATTTTAAATTTTAATTAGTGTTTTGATATTTTAAAAATTTTTGGAAACGTTAAAACCTTTTTTTCTTATAAATTAATAGAATTACTTCTTTGTTTTTACTCCATTTCAGATTATAAAAATTTTGATAAAAATGCTGCAGTTTCGTAAACCGGAAAAACCTGCATTTAAGTATGCAGATGTGTAAATGCTTAAAAAATAAAACCTATTTCTGTAGATCTGTCCTAATAAGACCTATTCTCATGATATTTCTTTTTAAGAAAACATTTTGGAAATGCTTTAGGAAACATATTTTCGACTTATTTGAAAATATGTCAAAAATCTTCATCTGATCAAATTAGTTTATAAAATCTGTCAGTTGGACATGATGATTGATTGTTTCAGTTGAAGAAAGAAGTTATTACATATTAAAGTGCTCTGAAGAAAACAATAATTGAACTTAAGCTCTGATAATAAGCTGCACTAAGAAGTCATTGTACTTAATCTCATCTGGACATGAAAGCAAAAATTAGCACCTCGTACCGGGTGTCATTAAATTCCTTTTAATCTGCAGGTAGGTCCAAAGTAATTCATCATTGCGACATTTTACCTGCGCATCTTGCGCGTCAGGTAAAACTATGCCGGCGGGCTGTCTGGTGCCATTACAGACTAGCAGTGCTGTCATCATCCATCATATCTCTGCTGGAAGGAGGAGTGATGACATGTTGATGACCAAGAATCTGACCGACGATTCTGGTTTCCTTGTGTCTCTGGAGTCGCGCGAGTGAGACTGTCATTTGTCAGGCGCGAGGAAGCGAGAAAGTTTGCCGCGGGGAGATAGAGAAAAGATTTTTGAAATATTTTTAATGCTCTTTTAAAAAAGATTTTTATTTTTTTTTTCGGAATCACAAGTATTAATCACGCGGCTTTTAAGATTTTATTGCATCATCATAATCTCTACTTGTAAATAAAATTGTTGCACGTGCATTTAATTTAATTTTTTATTCGATTAGTTTGGAGACCTTTTCACTTAAGTTTGAATAGTTTTTCGAAATAAAGTTACATTTGTTTTCCGTTTTCCTTTGTATTTACGTTACGTATGCTAATGTACTTTCAACAGCAAATTTATTTAACAAATAAATTAATTTCTACAAAAGCATTTAAATTATTATTTGAGTTTAGAAAATCAGTAATCTCTGCTGCTTACAGTGCAGGTTATTTGTTTAATGAGTTACTTGTAAAATATATCGATTTGCCCATCGCTGCATACTTCCAGTGAATTAATCAGTCTCTGTGATTAAATCTTCATTGCCGTATATAAATTTATATAGTTAGTAGACTCTGGATTAATAGGAGTAAGTTTGAGGACGATGCTTGAGGTTAACCCAGAATCATGGTTCCTCCAACAGCAATTGAAAAAGACGCAGTAAAAAAGAGCATGCTATATTAATGCTACTTGCGCATGGGTTCGTAATGGATTCAATGCGCACAGAACTGATGATAAGTCAATGAAATTTATTTTTTCAGAAATACTTTACAGTTCTGGAACTTTTCATTTAAAAGAACTCGTATTGCTTCTCTCAGTATGAGAAAGCACAATCAATAGTTATCACATTAAACTGCTAAGAATGTTGAACACAAGGCAGTAAAAAGAGCCTCAAATGCTTAATTTCGCACAGTTTAATCTCTCAGTTCCTTGAGCTAAACTCTGAACTGAACTTGTAAAGACTTTATTTTATTCTAACCAATTATTTTTAGTTTATGAAACTTTCCTTTCTCTTCTGATTTCAGTTTCCTGCCAAAATGTAAATTTTAATGACGTGTATGCAAATTCGAAGTGAGTTCGGAAGCAATATTTACACAGCGATTTTAAGTGCTCGTGAGTTGAAATAGTAGTAGGGGAGTTAGTTTCGAGTTTATGCCGCGTGTTTGAAGTAGCCTTGAACTTGAATAGTTGGGTGTTAGCCACAGTCTTTAGATTATGCTGATGTTCTAGGTTGGGCTTTGCTGAGTGTAGCCTATTTAGGGGTTTAGATACTAAATAAAGATCCAGTCCTGGAGCCCTTCTTACTTTGTGATTTTACATTTTTAAATTTTCTGTTCAAGTTACTTATCCATAAAAGGTAGTAAATTGTGAGCATCGAGTGAGTGCAATCATTGTCTAGTTCGAATAAAAAGGTTATTTAAACCTTCTTCTGCAGCATTTGTTCCTCAAAGACATAGCGAGAACTCTTATTCAGTCTTTTCAGTAGAGTCTACCTTTGGATGATACCGAAACAAACAAGAAGACTCTACAAACTAAAACTGGTGCTCTCCCTAGTCTTATATAGTTTTCTCCCATCCACCGAGAAATTTCCAGTACCTTCGATTTCTTGAAAGTACCGAAACGCACACTCAGTTACAGTTACATAGCGCCGGATACAGTTACAGCTACTTAGGGATCAGATCAGTTAAGAGTTACACAGAGATTGGACCAAAATGTCAGAATATTTACTACTTTTGGATATTTATCAACAAATTTAGTGATAAAATTAGTCGCGAAAACCATTGCTAGATTAGCGCCATTGGCAAAATAGCAGATTTGCTTTCTAAAATAGCCATTTACCTTAATGTTAATAGGACCTGTCTCTGCAACTTTAATTTTTCGGCTATGCTTCGCATCCTGTGGCCTTTTATTTTACATTCTACAAGAAATATGGAAATTTACATATAATTTCACTAAAATTATTTATAAATATAATTTTATATTTATAAATAATTTTAGTGAAATTATTATAGCGACGGTAGACGGTAGCGTCCAAACTAAAAACGTTGGTGGATGATGATTTTCCACCACAAGAATTTGGCGATTGGGTTCCCTAATCCCCAGTCGCCCTTTAAAAGGAGAAGTATATAAGGTACTTCTCGTGCCTTCTTAGCATGCCTCCGGGGGAATAATGCCCGGAGGAATACACTTGGTGCGTAATCGAGAGGTCAGAGGTTCGAGTCTCGACGACGGCATTGCTCATTTTTCACGTCTCATGCTTAAAATAAACTAATGACTCTACAACTAAAATAAATTAAATGCACAACTATTAATTCATATCGAGATATAATAGCAATCTAAAAACACGAACACTTTTTAGAAGTATTCTTATCTTGTTTAGAATGCTGATTCAATTTACATACTCAAAGCAAATTATTCTCCAAATTCAGCTGTTTAGCAATAAAGATAAATTGTTACTAGCACTTTAGGTTAATTGTAACGCTGCAAATTTATTTTCAATGAATGATTTAACAACATTTACATATTCCAAATTATGTACAATTAACCTGCGTTCTGTTCTGGTTAAAAATAGTTCCTAAATATAACAGCATCTGTTATCAGTGCTGTTATCTAGAGCATTTTCTTAATTTTTGCAATTTCCGTAAAAATTTTGCTTTACTCTGGTAGTTTGTGATAGTAATATTTCCATCGTATCGTAGTAAACAAACTTAAACTTTTAGCCATTTTTAGGCAAGACCTAGTAATCTTCAGCCTCATTAATTTGCCCGATAATCGGAAACTGGCAATATTTTACTTTGTTAGACTGCAGATCTTGTAATTTACATCCACAATAGTGTTGTATTACACTATAAATTATTTATAACTCCAAATTAGAAAATCCGTATATGAAATATTATATAAACTCTATAAACCATACTATGTGAATTATTACTTTAAACTATGTTTATGATATTTAAGGTATTCTTTAGATCATAATTCTAAATTATGTAATATTGTGTACAGTAATATCTTCTACATATGCATAATTGTAACTTATATATAACTCCATATTTTTCTTGTAACCTTTTTTAAATTAGAAATAAACTGCTAGTTAGGGACCCAGAAGGGGCCGGATTTCCATATACTTAGTGTGCTGGAACCAGTTTTGTTTATGACGCTGCTTTGGCACCACACACTCTTGTACCTGACTTGTGATACACTATGCAAGTTTGTACTGTTGTGAGTTAGAGAATTATTATGCACGTTTGTGTCCTGCAGACTCAAGTTTTCGTTTTTATGTGCTCTCAAATTTAATTTCAGTGCAATATTCTCCAAACTTCATGTTAAATATGCTGTAAGTTCAAATGGGCTTTGCAATGACAGGACATTACTTTTAGTGTGAGCTTTTTTACTTCCTTGTACAAAGTAAAAAGGAAGTATTGTAATCGCGAAAAATTTCGGGTCTCACATTTCAACGAAAATATCAATTTTGACCGCTATCGAATGCAATTTAAGAATGATTTTGCGTAATATCTAAATGTAAAGACAGAATAAAGGACTCTTTTCCCCCAAAAAAATCATGAAACTGATTTAAAATGGATTCTGAAGGGATTTTTTCGTGGCGTCTGTGGGTACGTACGTATGTACGTAACTCGCATTACTCAAAAACGTCTAGCCTCAGAACGCTGAAATTTTGTATACAAGACTGCTATAACATGTGCACCTCGCATTTGGATTGCAATCGGCCGCACCAAAAATATATAAATATATTTATATATATTTCCACTCTGTTACTCGGCTCAGTGAGCTCAGTTTCTTTATTCTTATATGTTTGTAAATTGTTCATTTTTTGCTTTAAAAATGATTGAACTCTTGTTGCTCTTATCTTTCGGTTACGATTTTATGCCTTTAGTTAACTTGCATGCAATAATTATGGAATTATCAACAATTTAAAAGTTTCTCAAGTGCGGCTAAGCCTAATTTTTGGTTATGATAGCGCCTATATTTGTTTACATTTGAAGCTTAGCAGAATAGTGGCTTTGTTGCCAATCTAGAGAAACTAAGCTTCGCAACAACAAGGAAACATCTTCTTTTATTATTGCGAATTAAATTATGCTTGATTCATTCTGGAATGATCATTTAAGTTATTAGCTTGTTTTGCGTACAAACTGTAATTTTAATTGTTTTAACCGTACTTGGTGTTTTATGTTTTTCCACATCTTTGAATTTTTAATGAAAATTTTTTGAATTTTTATGTATTTTTGCCTTATCGCGAAGTTAGAACTGGATTAATTAGTAGTGCATACGCATTAGGTAAGCGGCGCTGAATCGTCTGTGAAATAGTCTGTGTTTAGCGCCGAAATGTGGCTATGGTAAATAAATATAGTGAACTTTAAAGAGTGCATTTATTCTGTTGTAGTTTATGTGCTATTGACGAAGTAGATTTAATTCAAAATTTGTTAACTGTTAATTCAGTATGTTTAAATGAAATGCAGGAAAATTGCGTATAATTTAATACTCCATACAAGAAAGTCATGTGGTGTACACATCAGATATTTTCTCTTTGGTGACCAGCTCGAATAAGCAGATTCGCTTTACAGTCATCTTCAACTTACTTCGACTTCCACTGTCTAACAGAGGTACATGCACTATGCATTTCGGTCTGGATCATACAGTGAGACTTTTTATTCTGTTTTCTTATCAAGAACATGTAAGATGATTTTGTTTGTTTGTTTTATTTTATTTCGCACGCCAACATATTCTCTCTTCTATAACGACCCACAAAAATTATAATCTTTACAAGTGAGGTTCATCCAAACAAAGGATTCAATAAGTAATTCTAGAAAGAGCCGTAAGCGTTGATCTAGGTAAAATCAAACTGAATCAAGATCTCAAGACATTACCATGCGAAACTTTAAATTTATGAAATACACCTTTAACACTGTTCACGTCGAAATGTATGCTAACAGATGCTCACTTTTAAATGCATGCTAATAGATACTCACACTCACATACTCAAAATATTTTCTTGGCGTATATATACAGTCCTTGATAAACTGCGGCTCGGAAGTCACATGTGATTCTTTTGCCGATAAATGTCGCTCGCATTCCAAAAAAACAGATTTATTTTTGAAACTAAATTAAACTTATCACTTTATAATGTACCTCTTACGTTAGAAAAATTTTAATAATTTAACATTTTATTTAAAAAGCATTTATGGGAAACATTATACATTACTATTATCCAAAATTAAGTGCTTGATATTGAAATGGTTTCTGGATATTATGGAAAAGTTCATTTGTACATCATAGATGAATATTTTTCTGAATTCAAAGGAAAAACAGCCAGAAATATCCGTATATGCTTATAAATAACTATAGTAAATAATAATTCTTAATAATTATTAATTGCCATGAAACTCCTTTTTCCATTTAAAAACTATTTTTACTACTTTAAAATTACTTAGTTTCGAATCTTAGAAAAGTTGTAAGGTATTTTCTCCCTCTTTATATTGTAGTTGTGGGGTGTAAGCACGTCCGATTGGCAGTCGAAAGGTCCGAATTTGAATCCCAGCGAAGAACATTTAGAGTTCTCTTACTTCATAATCTGATAATATCTTCTTTAACTAGAATCTTGTAATTTCTTCTTCATTAGAATCTGGTAAAAACTTCACTTTTCAAATTTTCAAGACCCGCACATGTATACACATGTATACACACATGTCTTATGTATGATATTCGGATAGCAGATCTTTTTTAAATATTGTCTAAGACGTACACTTAAAGTCGCAAATTTTTGTAAACCGACGCAAAATTTTGAAAATGTTATTTCAAATACTATGCGTCCTCTTGGTTTTGTAGAAATGTTTAACTTTTTCTTTCTATAAGTCTTGCTATCTTAAGTATGCTATCAGTATCCATCTTTATGTCTACATGTCTTTTTTCATACAAATATATCTTCAGAACTTTTTTTCATAGAATAAAAATTCCATCCATTAAAAATTGCTTTATTTTATCAAAAAGAAAAACTTCATAACATTTCTCAGAAATTCTGTGGTAATATTCGTAAACGAATTTATTAAACTGAATTTTTTTCTCCTCGGTTATCATTTCAAACTTAATACAGCAGACGAAAAAGTTTTAAGACAATTAATTTGCTAATTACCACACTCGTTTTTAGAAAAGCGGATTGTGTTGTTAAATTTGTAGTTGACCCAATTTGTTTTGTTGAAATGTCTCTTAAATGTACAAAAATTATGTGTTAATATAAAATGGGCATTAATGTAGAAAAATTCTGTACACTAAGTTATGGAAATTTTTTACAACTTGTTGCAGGATAAAGAACACTTGTTACTTATTGGAGCATAAAGACCATAAAAAATTATATTTTATATTTACTGTATCAAATGCATCTTCAATCTCGAGACTGTCTTAAAAAATTACATTTTTCTTATTTCTTTCCTTCTTTTCTTTATTCCATTTTTCTTTTCTTTCGTCTTTCTTTTCAATTTGAAATATTAAAATTGGCATAGTTTAATATTTAAAACTTAAATTTTAAATATTTAAAGAAAAAAATTAAAGAAAAATAATTAAAGAATATATATATTATTCTAATATTTCAAGAAAAGAAAACTAAAATTATTAGTTTAAAGCCACCCCTTTTGAACATACCCTAAGTACACATAACACTATAATGTTTCAACTATTACAAATCAATGTATTTTTTTATTTATATAGCGATAACTTCAGTCTGCTTTCGCAATTTTAACTCATGCAACTGTAATATAATCGTCAACTTCAGTACGAGAAAAAATTAGATTTCTTAGCTTTTAGCGAGCAATTAATTTGTCTTTTGCTCTGGATATGTCACTCTGTCCTAGTCTATTTATCTTTACAGTTTATGGACTCTTGCATAAAATGGTTGCAAAAGGCCGTCACTTAGGCTTTGCAATTTGAAAAAGCAAATGGCTGTCACAACACAACGTTCCGTCATTTACAAAGCAATTCTGGAATCTTCCTGCTCAAGTATCATTTATGGTGACAGCCGCTTACGGGGTTAATTGCTTGGCTTCAGGCGTTAAATAAGCTGCTACAGAACACCCATCACACTGAATTTACACTCATGGAATGACCCTGCGTTGGGACTGATATACTTGTGTCATATCACTCCAGAAATCGCGGAAATTCTTCTTCTTGCCCTTATCGCACTTCGAAATCTTAATGATGGGTTCCAGAGTAATTGATGTATCGCAGTTTCTCTGGGAATTGTGGGTTAAGGGTATGGGTGTGAGAGTATTATAAATGGCATCGGTCGCAATACTGATTTATGACATGGTTTATAGTAGTAGTTCTTTTTTAACTTTTAAAAGGGGGGATTATTTGCATTTCTTCGGCAACTTTTCTTTTATCAAGAACTTCATTCATTTATTTACTTATTAGATTAAATAATTAAGGAAATAATGCAAGAGTAGTTACACATTACGAAATCATTTCCAAATGGTCAAAACTACAGTGCTTTTAGGCTTCTTAGTATCAGAACTGCAATGTCTCCTAGTCTTATAGTTCTTAAAGAAAAAAGAATTCTTAAAGGTCTGTTCTTAAAGAACTATAACAGTCCTTTTAGAACTATAAGACTAGGACTTTACAAACTAGTTCTTAAAGAACTATAAAGTTTTGATCATTCTCAAATTAATACGAGTTAATTTATGTCATTAAAAATTATTTTCCAAGATCACTAAAGAAAGAACTGCGGATTAAAATATTTCTTTTTTATATATACATAAAACAAAATTATAATTTGCAGTAGCCCTTAACTCTTATTTTCAGTATCGCTGTTTCCCATTTTTATCTTAAAAGTAGTGGAATGCGTATTTTGCTGAATTTCATCATTCCAAAATTAATCCTGTCATATGATTCTTATATGACAGACTTAATAAAAAATATGGGAAAAGGGAAAATTTAGTTTTTTAGCCGATAATAACATCAGAATTTGCAGACCACAAACTTAATTAACCAAGAGAAACAAAGGACAGCCATAACTTTCTCTACTAAGCTAGTCAATTATTGTAATCTATACGTTATTTTCTAGCTTGCATTTAGAGCTGCTAATCTATCTCTTATATTCTATTATCAGTTGTGTTTCTGTGAATATATGAATTCTGTGCGTATTCTTTAATGTATCATTACTCAAAGAAATATGTTTAAATAAAGATGATTTATGAAAGCTTCATAATTTATCCGCTTCGTCTTGTAACATTCTTTACGTCATCACTATCAAAAATTTTGATTAAATTTGATGAAAATTTTGATTTGTGTTTATGTGTGTGTAATAATAAATTAATCCGAGGAGAGAATTTAGTAGAACCATTCGCTAACATTCATACCTGGAAGTTGCTGCATTATAGATAACTGAAAATGGCAGACATACTGTTGACGTCTTATCAGATTTAACTTTTGAAGAATCGCAAATCACTTGATAATTCGAACATATCTTTATTACTAGCTGATCACTCTATTTAGACACATCTTATGGCATCGCACATCACAATAGGGACTCTGCACCCCACAGTTTTAATTATAAGGTAATGTCTACTAAAGTTCTAAAACATAACTCGAAGATACACGATATTTGTCTTAATTTAAAGGTTTTTCGTATTTATTTGTATTACAAGTACGTAATCTGAAAGAATTTCTATGGCCTATAAATATTGGCTTTAAATTGAAAGTTTTCTATGACTATAAATTCAAAGTTCGATTTCGTTTCATACAATACTAGAAACCTTTGTACCTTTTATAAGGGACGGAGGTTTTTATGTGTAATTGCATTTAAGCATCCCATAAGCTTGCTATGCCGACTAGCTTGTAGAGGACCTGCCCATTTTAATCAAAGTTTATTATTATATTGCATTATAGTTTCTGACGATTATTACATTGCCCTATAATAAGACAGTCTCATTTTGTATTATAATAAGTAAATAAGTATTAATTTTAACAGAATTTCTTGTATATGTAATAGAAATTTACTGATAACAGCACGTACTTCTTATGGAAGCTTTTCACAAGACTGCAAAATTTCTTATATGATCTTCAAGCCATCTCAAGAACTTTACAAGTTTTGGAACTTTACATTAGTCTCTAAATTCAAATTACAGATCATACATTTGCTATTCGATTATTCGATTATATAACATTTTGTTGTTACATTTACAAATTGCATTATTATGTGTTATTATACATTCAGATATGAAGAGATTCATGAAGGAAATAACGGAGCGTAGTGAAAACTTAAGGCTATGTCCTTGAAACCCTTATTTTGCTTTCTAATTGAAATTGCTCATATTGCGTAAAATTTCTCTCGTTTTCCTTCCGCTAATGCTTTTCTCAAAAATTTTACTCAAAAGGCTTTTCTATCACCAAGCCATTTTCTCCTTGAAGAGAGAGGGTAAGCCAATAGACGTCTAAATTTCTAATTTTCAATCAAAACATAACCTGCTTTAAGGCATCTGAACCTTCCCCGTACTAAACGCATTGCCGTAGACTTTTACCCAATCATTGATCAGGATTAGAATAAAGCGTTCTGAGATTATGCATAATGCTAGCTACTTATATATATAGATATATATATATATCTATATATATAAGCATTCAAAAACATCATCATGAGAGAGCAGTAAAAATATTGAATGCCATATTTTTTACTTTAGCAATCAACTAATATTTCCAAAATGCATAGGCAGTGTTGGCCATTAAAATTTCTCCATCATAAAAGCAGTACGCAACAAAAGTCATATTTCGTCAAAAAACGTCAGTGCACCACATGCTGGGATAACCAAGTGATAACATTGTAGTGCATGCGCACAAAACAGTATGAGTAACGCCATCTAGCTTATGTATGCTGAAGTCGGAACGGAACAGGGACAGATCGTGATCTAATAAGGACTGCGGTTTATCATTTCGCGATATTGCTGTTCTTGTTGGTCGATATCCCATGTCTATGAGGCGAATATGGAATCGATGAGTCCAGGATTACCATATTAAACGTCATGTAGTACCGAGAGGCATGTTGTCTTCTCGGCCTTGTTGTGGAATCGTATAGCCATCTCAAATACCCTGAGTCAGCAACTTGACTCGTATGCAAGCCCTTATCGGTTTGCATACGAGCCGAGTATAATCACGGACAATGTGACGACGTTTGCAACAGCACGGACTGTCAGAATGGGGACTATTGTTGCAGTTTACCTTGACGTTGCAGCAGAGACAAGCTGGTCTAGAGTAGTGCGATGAAGGACGACACTGGAGACAGCAGTGTTATCGTGCCATCAGTTGAGACAAAGCTATGTTCCGCGTAGACAACCATGATGGCCGTATCCGTGTGTGGAGATACCATGGAGAATAAAAGTTAACAGTTTGTATTCGTCATCGTCATACAGGCCCAAAAACTGACGTGCAGGTGTGGGGTACCATTGGATACAATCTCAGTCACCTCCTGTTCGCATAGCTAATGTTTTGGACACCACCATTACACTTCTGATATGTTAAGGTATATGTCTTGCCTATCTTCAATGTCTGAGTGACGCCACTTTTTAACAAGGCAGTGTACAATCGCATATTGCCTCTGCTGTCATGACCTTTCTAGATACAGAGGGTGTTCGATTGTTGCCCTGGCCAGCACCTTCTCCATATGTCTTGTCCATTGAGAACATCTAGCCATTACGATTGGTGAACTCTGGGACAGAGTTGAAGGCAAGGCGCATAGTCGCATATAGTACCTGCTAAATTCAGTTCGACTCGATGCTCAGCTGTAGTACAATGATTACTACCAGAGGTGGTATTTCTATGCATTGAATTCTGCGTGCTGTGCATCCCAAACCAGCTGCAAATTTAATCATGTCTTCCTTCCATTGTACTGTATACCAGTGCTCTGCAACAGGAGTCTTACGGCTCGCATGGGGCCTCCGAAACAGTTTTATGCGGCTTGCGAATACATTTCAATTGTATATTTGTTTCAAATACAGTGTTGTAAAGATTTTAAGATTTTAGTTCTTTAAGTTCGACGTTATTATCATTACCATTACAAACGAATGTAAATAACGCACCAGAAAAATCCACAAATAGCGCTAATTAATTTACAAAGTGATATAAATCTTATTCGAAGATTTGAAGATACAGATCTAATTAACATTTATTGGTATTTAAAAAAAAGATCGGTTACGAATTTTTCATTAAGAATAATCACTTTTTGTTTGGGAAATTCTGTATAAGATCTTCTTTTCACATTTGCAAATTAACACGAAAAGAACAAAATTGACCGCACTGAGCATTGACAACACCGATGAGGACAGTTTCTAGCAATGTGTTTTCCAAATTTGCAAACTTTACTATAATCGGAAATTACTAAGCTCCACTAAGTATCAAGCTGCAGTAAGAAATAATGAACTTTATAATCATTTATGCACAAACTTATATATTTTTATTTATACGTCGAAGAAAAATTTAATAAATAAGAGGAAAAGATTAGATTGTTATTATATATTCTTAAAATTTGAATCTGCTTGGGACTTTTTCATGAAAGCTTAAGAAGTTTCATAATTTACTTATTTTTAATTTAATTTAAAGTAAGGTAGTTAATGATTAATTAAGCGCATTAGAATTAATTCAAATAAACGTCTGGCTGAATATTTAATATTTAGCATAACTATATTTAAAGTACAAAGTGTAACCAACCAAAATGTCTTGCAGGAAGCAAACTTTATATACCAAAGGGAAAATAAATATAAAATTGAATTTTTTGCTTTGCGTTTTATTATTATTCTTTATGCATGTTTTGATAAATATTTAGTAAGATAAATTTAAAATTTAGTTAATATATTTTTAGATACATTTTGCTATTCATTCATTTTGTTAAAAAGAAATCTGGCTCTTCGACTGTTTTCAGATAGCACTTTTTGCGCGTTTGCAGCTGAGGATTAATTGCGAGCAGGGTAGATATTTTTTCATTTAAAATAGGCGTGAAGGGCAGTCTATCAGCAGGTTACTTGGTAATGTTTTTGTTTGATTTTCATAAGCTTGCGATAAAGCCATTTTGTAGATTAGAGCTCATTTTAGAGTCTTTCCACTCTGAATCCAAATCTGGCTAAAAGGTTGCATTTTGGGATACTACATTTTTTGTCTCACTATTATTAAAAATCATAATTTAAATGAATCATAAAATTGTAATGCATTAAACTGAGTTCATAAGCTAAAGATGAAGAATATTTTATTATTTTTTATTATAAAACTATAAATTTAAAATATTTTTTATTACTTCGCCAAAACAAACCCCAAGACAGATCTTTAAAACAAAAGAGGAACAAGTATGCCTGTTTCTGTTACCTGTTTTGTACTCTTCCAAGAAAACTGTGGTTAAAATATGCCCTTGAAGATTATTGTATTTATGTAAGCATGACATAAATACAATAATCTTCCAGGGTGATTTGTGAGCAAAAAATATTGTGTATGTTTCTTTCTGAAAAGGATTCTTATACCATAAATTCATATGTTTTATGTGCGAATGGGTCAGCAGAGAGAAATGCCAATCTTTTCAATGAGAGCAAAAGTATCGGTTTTTGAGAACATATTTTCATTTTGGAAGCAAAAATATTTCACTTCAATAACAAAAAGAAAATTCTTTGCTACCGTTTAAATAAAGTTGTTTGTCCCAAAATATGTTTCTAAGGTATTGAGAAAAAAATGGTATTTGCTATATACTTAAAAGGTATTTCCTCGCTCCTTACCGTGTGCTTTCGTGATGTAAGCATTTCATCCTAGCAGTTGGGAGGTCCGAAATTCAAATAATTCGGAATAGAAAATTGCATATTTTTTATATTTTCTGTAACAGATCTAATGGGCATTTTCTTCCATTTACTCTGTGCTTTCATAACGTAATTGGAAGCATGTCCAGCTAACAACCAGGCAGTTCGGAGATCGGATATGGCGTATTTTCCATGTTTTTCTCTTCGAAAATCCTAACGACTCTATATAAATTCTTATCCGGTGAATTTCTTGAAGACACTGACTAGATGGCAATATTAATTTAAAAGTAAAACAACAAAAATCAGAGGTTATATTTACAAATTTTCACAGTACTAGTTTTTATCTTCGAAAATTCTCCAAATCAGCTCTTTATCAAGAACAAAACTATTTAAAAACAGTGGCTATTGACAGGGGCTTTTCACTCAGCATTACTAATCAAGCAGTTAAAAAATTCTTATCTCATTACACCGAAAAGCACACTATTGTTTTAGGAGATTACAAGAATTCTGTTGTCATTCCTTTCTTTCCATCAGTTAGCTATAAAACTTAACGCATTTTACAGAAATTGAACTTTCGGGTCGTTTATTCTCCTATGAATAAAATTCCGAGTTCCATACTTAAGGACCCCATTCCGGATATCAATTCCTGGGATTCACAGGATTCTTTACCAGTGGAATTCCTTGCCATTTACATTGATCAAACTAAGACAGCCTTAAAATTTCGCGTTAAGGAACATGAGGTATTTGTCAGGAAAAAGGAAACACGGAAGTCCTCTGATGCCCAGCATTGTTGGTCCGAAAATCACACTTTCAGTTTTTCTGCAGCCAAAATTATTCAAAAGACATCTCATATTGGTGAATTAGATTTTCTAGAGGCGTTTCACATAAAAAAAATCTTTCTGTTATAGTTAACGACCCTAATTCCAATCCATCTTTGCTTTCAAGCCTTTAAGGAAATTATGTTTTAGTTCTCGTTTCACCGATAGATGGCGCCAGTAGCTTAACTCCTGTCCAGCCGTTCTTGTCGTATGTTATTACTTGATCTTATCTCGTTCATTTGCACTTTGGCAGCTGAGGCTTATGGTTCGGTAAAACCATCGAAACTAGTCCTGTGAAAATTTGCAAATATAACGCTGATTTCTGTTATTTGACTTCTAAATTAATATTTGCTCGGCGTGTTAGTTTACCTTAATTAGATGGCAATAGGTGATGATAAGCTACCAATTTTAACTATTTAATATGTTTAATGGATTAATAAAATCACTTTAAAAGGGGAAAATAACTGACTTGTTCATTAAATGTTTGCGCCCACCAGCAGCCGAAGGGCAAAGAAGCTGAGTACTAGTAGTTCGCTCCGAGGTTCGAATCCCAGCTCGCAGACTGGCTGAATGGGCGCTTTCGTGGTTTTCCCCCATGTACAATGTGCACATGAGCCAGTTTCCCTTAGAAAACCCTCCCGAAGGCATCCCTCCCATATAGCCCTCGAGTGTTTGGCCATAATTAAAATAAAACAAGCCAGTCATCAAATATTATTTGGCCCTCTTCTTGTGCTAAGATTAATTGGATTTTACTGTAGTTATTGTTAAGATAAATTGGATTTTACTGTATTTATTGTTAAGATAAATTAGATTTTGCTGTAGACTACCTTCAAAATATTCAGATACAAGCTATCATTACAATTTATCATAGAATTTTAATTGCTGAAGTATAACTTTAGTGTTCCATTTGAAGAATCATTTGATTATTAAAACTATAACTTTCAAAATATCTGTTACTCCAGTCACTTATTAATCAATTAAAAATTTAACAGACCTAGAATAAAAACGAATTCCTATGTCCTTTATATTGTTATATGTTGTGCGCTAGCTGGATCATTTAAAAATATCTTCGTAATAACTAATCGGAGCAAAAAAGTGCATAAAAAATTTGGAATCTTTAAAACTTCTAGTTAAAATCTAACACCTCAAAGAGTTCATCATAAATTTTAAAAAACGCATAAAATACAAAAATCGTAATATTAAAAGTAGCAAACTGATTTTCGTATGTAAATTTCAGTTTAATAAATGAAACAGTTTCAAGCTAAACAATAATAAGAAATCAGTTTTTTTTATCTATATATATAAAGAAGAATGCCTGTTTGTTTGTTCGCTAATAACTCAGTCACTACTATAGCTATCGTCACCAAACTTTTTATAATTCAATTCTGGGTCATGGAAAAGGTCGACGTCCACTTTTTTCCAAAAAAGGAGCTAAGATCAGAGATAGTAATTAAAAACTTGGAACAACGATAATTTTTGTCCTCATTTATCTGAGTGGCAACAGTCTCGCAAGCTGGAGTTGAAAATCTGCTTTATTTGATAATTTGTTGCCACTGCTCGCTTTCAAATCTTAGAGTTTGTTAATAAAAACTGTCTAAGTTTTACGATGAAATAAAAATAGCATTGCCAAACATTAAATACATTATTCCCGATTCCAAAAATTCGTGGGAAAAGATTTGGACTATTATCATCTTCGTGCGAATTTAATCAGCCGAAATATTAGTTAAAA
Source organism: Stegodyphus mimosarum (assembly GCA_000611955.2). Taxonomy (NCBI): domain Eukaryota; kingdom Metazoa; phylum Arthropoda; class Arachnida; order Araneae; family Eresidae; genus Stegodyphus; species Stegodyphus mimosarum. Next base: position 186,046 of record KK112610.1, read on the forward strand.
ACTCTGAAAGCGCTATTTTTCGCACTCATTTTTTCGAGTGGCAACAGTCTGATAAGTTGGATATAAAAATGTTTATTCCGAAGAGTGTTGCTACTGCTTTCGTTTCAAATCGTAAAGTTTGTTAATCAAAAATTTCGAAGTTTTACAAAGTATATACATGTATAAGGAAGAATGTCTGTCTGTGTTTGTTTGTTTGTTCGTGTTATTGATTTCTGATCAATTATGATCAATTTTTTGCCACATTTAATCGACTAAAATTGAATATAGGGGAAATATTGGATGGAACTTTAGTTTTTACGGCCATTTGATTAGAAAGACGAAAATCATTAAAAACGGCGCGCCATTGTTGTTGATATAATGACAGAGAATTAGTTTATTTTTTTATCGAAATGTTTTATGTGGATTCCGTATATTGCATCAGCGTGAAAAATGTAGGACTATGAATCTTATTTCTTGCCTCGTTATTAGAGAAGTATTACTGCGGTATCGTTCTCTGTTGTTAGATACATTAGTCTCAATCTAACTTTACTGCCATCGGGTACTACCGCTAGTTAAGAAGAAAAATACAACACTCCCCGTGTTCAACGAAGTATTCCTCTAGGCTTACAGATGTAAGTAAATAACTCACAGTACAAGGAAATACAATTCAACAGTGAAAACCTAATATCTAGGTCTGAAGAGAGCAAAGAAAAGTATAAAATACAAATACTATTGTAATAAAAATTTTAAAATATACCATAAATAATTAAACCATAGTAATACTCTTATAAAAGAAAATAAATAAACTTAATAATACCACAATGATAATAAAAATGATATAAAACTTTAAAATAATGCTGATACGAAAGGAAAGTGATACATCAACAGCGCAATACTCAACGTAAACATACATAGACATACACAGAATAATAACAATAACATATAGAAGATAAAAATTTTAGTCTGGTAAATAATAATCCTAGAAGTTTAAAGAACAAATAAAGTCGCGCAAGACTGCAAAAGCTTCGGAGCTCTTAACACGATCATAGAAAAAAGAACGCCAGGAAATAGTGAGCTGCCCGAAATTCTCTTTAAATGCACTTCTGGAATTCGCATGCAACCAATAATGCAATAAAATATGTTCTACGTCTTTCACAGCATTGCCTCAGGCATATAGTCCACTAGTAACAATACTGAAATGAAGAAAGTAAATTTCCAAAATTCCCATGATCGGTCAAAATCAAAGTTTTTAATCTGGTTGAAAATTCCTATATTTAAGTCGCTGAGAAACACTTGGGAAAAATCTCTTAGTCCACTGGGCCTTCGAAGAAACAAGATATGTAGCATTCCAATCTTAATCTTTCAGATATAAAATATAAAAATCTTATCTGTAAAATTACATCTTTAAAATGATAACACCAGATGGTAGAAGCGGAAAATGATCTGTACTATTCTGCCAAAAATTAAAGCCATGTGATGGCGGAGTACTCTGCTCTTAATCTATCTCTTTCTATATATAAAGAAGAATGTCTGTTTGTGTGTTTGTTCGCTAATAACTCAGTCACTACTATAGCTATCCTACAATTCTTTTCAAACTTCCTAAAATTCTTTTCTGGGTCCTGGAAAAGGTCGACGTCCACTTCTTTCCAAAAAAAGTAACTAAAATCAGGGATATTAATTAAAAACTCGAAAAAACGACAATTTTTTCCTAATTTTTCTGAGTTGCAACAATCTGTCAAGCTGGAGAGGAAAATCTGCTTTATTAGGAAAGTTGTTGCCACTCCTCGTTTTCAAATCCTAGAGTTTCTTAATAAGAAATTTCTAAGTTTTGCGATGAAATAAAAATAGCATTGCCAAACATTAAATGCATTATTCCCCATTCCTGAAGTTCGTGGGAAGCCATTTCGACTGTTTCCATTTCCGTACGACTTTAATCAGCTGAAATATTAGTTAAGAACTTTGAAAGCGTTAATTTTCGCACTCATTTTTCTGAGTGGCAACAGTCTCTCGCGTTGGAGATAAAACTTCTTTATGTCGAAAAATGTTGCTACTGCTCGCTTTCAAATCGTAGAGTTCGTTAATCAAAAATTTGTAAATTTTACAAATCTATATATATAAAGAAGAATGTCTGTGTGTTTGCTTGTTTGTTCACGTTATTTGATTTCTGATCCATTGTGGTGAACTGTTTGCCACATTTAATCGAATAAAACTGGATATAGGTGAAATATTGGATGGAACTTGAGCTTTTACGACTATTTGATTAGAAAGACAAAACTCATTTAAACTGCGTACCATAGTTGCTGATATAATGAGAGAGAATTAGTTCATTTTTCTATCGAAATTTTTATGCGGGTTCCATATCGCATCAGACTGAAAAATGTATGACTATGAATCGTATTTTTTTGCATCGTTATTAGAGAAGGATTACAGCCGTATCGTTCTCTCTTTTCTTCGACACATTACTCTCAATCTAATTTAACTGGCATCGGGTACTGACGCTAGTATTGAGTAAAGAAAGAACTTATTACTCAAGGACCCGTCGTTATTTTTTTCCTTGAATCACATGCACATGCGTTTGTAGCAAATATTTGTCCCTAGTAGAGTGGCAATGCTTTCTATTTTATCACAGCGACAAGCTGTCGAAGTGAAATTAATAAATACCTTCAAATATTTTGGGTGTTTAAAAATATTAATGTAATAAAAAAGGCGTTGCTCTTACATAGAATTCTTACATATGAATTCGCCCTTATAGATCAAATTTTAAAAATGCAATGTGAATTAAATACCTCTGTTTACGACACATGTGTAGCAGTTACCCTGAGGTATGTTACTCTCTAAGTTCGATCTGGAATTATTGTACACTTTTTATTTTTGAAACATGCATATTATAAATTTCCACAATAGTGTTCCGTTCTCCTTTATTTATATTCTTCTCTGTCGTTTGTTATTTTTATAGAGTACAAAATAATTACAAAGATTAACAAACAGAAAATAAGGTACAAAATATGTTATAGATTCCCACCTTATAAAATATTGCAATTTGCAACAAAAGGAGGCTGTAGTAATACGCTTCTTTTAAAAGAAAATGACAAATTTAACAGGTATGATAATAAAACACAAAATTGTTAATATAACAATGAAATCAGTTAGCCTTACACGTGTGTAACGTTAGAACAGAAATAATTTCTAAATGATAAGCTAATATAAATAAATAACGAGTTAAAAAATTATTAAATAAATTATATGATTAATCAAAACAAAAGTATGATATGTTTTACGTAGCCCTCACCAGAATGGAAGTTAGCTTTGAGTGTTTAAATTGAGGGGTTTGAATGTTATTTTCAAAGAGCTTCTTGCACTTTCATCTGCTCTTAATTTTTTGACAGCATTGTGGTATTCTGGCTTTTGCACTGTTGTTGTTGTTGTTGCTGTCTTGTCCATGTATTTCATGGAAGAATGGAAGAGTCTCAAGGAGGTTGGACTTCTACATCCACCATAGTTTTGAGAGCACCTCGGGGGGGGTGAACCGAGGGTCTCACACCCGTCGTTCCTACTACCAAACCACACGAGAGTACTTTCGGAATGCCATATATTTAGAGTGCCCCCATGCCACAAAGACACTACGCAATTACAGATATCCATACATTCTCTGGGAATTCAAACCCTAGCCCTTCGGTATCGCAATAGGCTCCCCCATCCAGTATGCCGTGTGAGCGCCGGATTTTACATTCTTGCATAATACCTGAGTCAGTTTATTCTAGTGAATGTCTGGTCTAGGTTATCAGCGTTTCAACTGTATTATCTGTTATTGCTTAGTTTAAATATTCATGAGTAGTGGTTTTTCTGTAGTACTATTATTCATGCCCTATTAGTTCAGATAAAAATAAAAAACTTATTTTAGACCTTCATTAATATTTTGAGAGTTGTTAGGATATGCAGACAACTCTTAATCAACTAAGTTGTTTAGTAGGGTATGCAGGGAATTTTACTTAGTTTCCAAATACTCTAGCTACCTTACACAGAATATATTGTTAACTTAAAAATAAAATATCTAAAATTATTTCTATAAGTAAAGTAAAAACTGGATTCAATTTGGCATCACTTTTTCTGACAAAAAAAAATGAGTTCATGTAAAATGGTCTTAAAGATGAATGACTCAACACAGTGATCTACCTTTTAGAATTCTAATTTCTCTCACCTCCGATGCCTTTCCTAAACACTACAATATCTTTTCTGTTTCTGCATGTTTACAAAGGTTGCATATTTCCTTATTTTCATTTTTTTAAACATCAGTGTTTAATTGCTTTTATTTTTTTAAATTTTACTTAGGAATCCTGGCCTTTTTACATGAAATTACGCGGAAATTTTACAATTCTCCGAATTTCCTCTACTTTTATGACAAAGAAAAAATTGAACAATCCATCAAACAGCTACGTAACAAATTCATCATTACCAAAGTTGACAAGGCTAACAACAGCTTCAGCATAATTTGAAAAAGATTTTCCTAGAAACTTCTCGAACAAGAACTGCAAAATACCACTTCTTACCAAACAATTCACACAAACACTAAAAGTTCTCCAAAAAAGATTTAAAACACTGAAATAGGCAACTGAGAATTACTAGTAAAAACCACTATAATAGTTTTGCCAATCTCTACTCTCTTCCGAATTTCATAAAACTCCTATCAAATTCAGATTTATAGCCAACGGAACTAAGACTTACCTGAAAACAAGTGACCTCCTGTTTGCTAAAAATCTCAAACAAATTCAGCACATTCTCACCAATGTTCGGTTTCAAGAGCCTACTGGAATATCCACATGAAAGAACCGGCCATTAACGCAATTAAATCTCTTAAAATAAAGAATATTAACTGCTATGATTTCGAAAACCTATACACCACTTTACACCTGAAATGTTTAAGGAGATTCTCAACATTGTATCTCAAGAAGACTGGAATAAATACTGTTGCGTTTATTACGGGTTCGTAGATTTGAGAGTATCCGATGAAAACACGATGCAGAACTATAAAAAGCACAATTTATTTACAAGAATCACTATTTACAGCACAGTTCCAAAATTACCTTTAAAAGCGTCGAAAATCTACAATAAATACGCTGAAACAATCAGCAACACAGCTTCAGGCTGTAACTGTACAGGTAGCTTCACGGCAACACTAAACTTCTAATGAACACCGTGGAACAATCACCAATCCACTTTCAAGCTATACTGTAAAGATAGCTTCACGGCAAAGCACTATCTCGATTGCTTTCCGTTCACAGAACTCTCGCGTAGCAGCTATTCTCACAACTAATCACACTGCTCGCAACACTTCACAATGCTCGCAACTCACTTCGCAACTAACTGCTCTCAGAAACGCAAGGGTTTATATAGTTTTTCTTTAAGTTCCACACGTTTCGAGAAATATCTCGACAGGAAGTTATTCTAGAAGCTTCCCGATTGGACCATGGGATATCGCCGATTTGGTCGCCAAATGGGCGATAAAGTCGCCAATCTGGCAACCCTGCCATACACTATTTTATGGCAACCCTAGTGATATGCCGGAAAGCTTACATACAGGCGTTACCGCCGAATTTTTCGTAACACTGCCCCCTCCCAAGGACTGCACGTCCCGGGCAGTACAATTCTTGATTGGGAGCATAATTCGATACATACAAAAGGTAATAAAACAAACAAATAACATAACTAAAGAAACAAATATTTACATTATATACACAAGTTAAACACATAACAGTTTTAAACTATACTATTAAAGTTCAGAATGGATTTTAGTCTTAGGCTTTTCACTAAGTTATACCCGGGTCAAATACTTTTCCATGGCAGTTCTCAGATGCATTTCTGTTTTTTATATCACAGTCTGAAGATTCAGTCCTTTCAGACTTTTCTTGCACAGGAAGATCTGAAACAGTTCGTTCACCACTCTGTAGTTTATTCGTACCGTGTGTACAGTTCACCTCGATACTCACAGCAGGAGGTACATGCTTATTTACCTCTATTTCCTGAAAGCGAGTTCCGATGTTTACACCAGGACCATGAATAGAATCCGATCCTTTACAAGCAGAAGTATCCAGGTTTAGAATCAAGTCCTTGTCTGCACAATCTGCACTATAAGACACGCACATGGATTGCGAAATGGGTAAACTTTCTTGCAATGCTGGAGCACTCCGCGTAAGTTGTACATCAGCTTCTTCCATCTCAGCATCACATGAACATGTGATGTGAACATGTGAACACATCTCATCAGATCGTTCAATGCTTGCTAACTGCGACTTCGTAACTTCATTATCAGTTTCTATGATCTTGACAGTCGCATTTTCACTTTCTTCTGTCTCTACTTCAGGCACGTGAGAATCAAAACCTTCGTTCTCGTCTTTTATTTCTTTATGTTTTCGTTCTCTTTCTTTAATCACGTCAGATGTTTCATCCATGATTTCTGGATCTTTCTCAAACACTCCACCAGCTACTTCCTCCGTTTCTTCATCCTCTGACTCTTCAGATGCCACTTTGATTTCCGCATCTTCTTTTATGGCTCCAGTTTCTTCTGCAAGCTCCTCTTTCATCTGTTGGAGTTGCTCTCGTACCTTTTCTCGGCCGACTTTCCTCTTTTCGCGCTCGGCCTTCATCTCGGCTATCATCTCTTCATAGCCAGCTTTTATCTCTTGTTTCATCTCTTCATATCTGGCGTTCATCTTTTCTTGTCCGGCTTTCAGAGCTGCTAACATGTCCACCAAAGCTCTCATTTCCTCCGCCTTCATTTTCTCCTGTAGACGGATGACTGGCATTCACTCTCAAATCCCACTTCTGACACCAGTTGTTGCGTTTTACGGGTTCGTGGATTTGAGAGTATCCGATGAAAACACGATGCAGAACAATAAAAAGCACAATTTATTTACAGGAATCACTATTTACAGCACAGTTCCAAAATTACCTTTAAAAGCGTCGAAAATCTACAATAAATACGCTGAAACAATCAGCAACACAGCTTCAGGCTGTAACTGTACAGGTAGCTTCACGGCAACACTAAACTTCTAATGAACACCGTGGAACAATCACCAATCCACTTTCAAGCTATACTGTAAAGATAGCTTCACGGCAAAGCACTATCTCGATTGCTTTCCGTTCACAGAACTCTCGCGTAGCAGCTATTCTCACAACTAATCACACTGCTCGCAACACTTCACAATGCTCGCAACTCACTTCGCAACTAACTGCTCTCAGAAACGCAAGGGTTTATATAGTTTTTCTTTAAGTTCCACACGTTTCGAGAAATATCTCGACAGGAAGTTATTCTAGAAGCTTCCCGATTGGACCATGGGATATCGCCGATTTGGTCGCCAAATGGGCGATAAAGTCGCCAATCTGGCAACCCTGCCATACACTATTTTATGGCAACCCTAGTGCTATGCCGAAAAGCTTACATACAGGCGTAACCGCCGAATTTTTCGTAACAATACTTAAAAATTCTATTATTTAACAACTACATAAAATTTGAAAATAAGATTTCTAAGCAAGTCAGGGGACTGCCTATGGACGCATGCGTTTCCTCAGCTATTTGTAATATTTTTCTTTTCTCACTAGAATATAAATTCCAACAATCGCTTTCAAATGTTCAGCGGACTTTTTACAACCACGTGTACAGATATGTAGACGACGTTATCGCCTTCAATAACTACAACAAAATTGAAGAAGATACTATCTGTCCTAGCAGCCTCAAACTTAACAAAACAGACACGCAAAAGCAGGTTATTGAATATCCGAATTTACAAATCCTTAACGTCAAAGACATAAAAATCTTCGACAAAAGAAGAGATTTCAATTTTCATACCATTAAATTTATCCATTGGAACTACAACCTTCCCCAAAAAGTTATCTTGAATACCATTCACAACCAAATTGTTAGAATCAAACATATTGCAATAAAGCACAACATCTTACTGAAGAAACAGAATACCTTATTTAAATACTCTTAGAAAATCACACCCAAAAATCATCATTAAAAACACCTTAAAAAAGCGGGCATTAATTTTAGTTTTTAGTTAACTTGTATCAGGAGATATAATATACTTTACCCAAATCTGAAAAGAAGGTAATTTATGGATGATCAATACAAGTAATCTCATGTGAATATATAAGTAAAATAGCTTTACTCCTAGCTTCCTTGCCAAAAAATTTTTTAAAGTACTAATTGCGTACTCTTAATTATTTCTGGCAAAACCTCCTCTACTGTGACTAAAAAAATGAGCCTATTTCTTTTACTTCAGAAACAAATATAGCTTGTTCGTGTGAAAAATTACGACTATTTTTAATCGCTTTCTCTGTTTCAAAAGTTTTTTGCTAGTTCAGAATCTTTTCTCCAACTTTGAGGCATAACCATCTTGGATTAAGTTCTTTTACACTTTACAACGAGAAAAACAGCCATGAGGTCATCCCATAGCATCCTTCTCTGACCACCCGCACTTCACTCCCTCCCCTGCACAGTAGAATACCAGAATACCTTCAGCGCAGACCCTTTTCTTAAATGTTATACCTTTCAAAGCAAGGAGGAGTTTCTAGTAACATATTTTCACGATTTTCCCTCCGACTTCGACGAGCGTAAGTTTAGCTTCATTCTTTCATTTTTGAATTACTTTACTTGCAAATTAGAAACATTGAGGATGCCTTAGATGATTTCTATTTTTAATATGCATTTTTGTACCTGCGAGCCTTTTAACTATTTCTAGAAGTTTACTTCTTCAAATGATTTAGTAATATCTTAGGAGTTTGGGCGATAAGTTTTCATTTTCTACCGTTTTATTGTTTTGCATCACAGTTTCATTTAAACTTAATAACTTTTTCTAGTAGCTTACTCCTTATATGGATTTAGCTTATTCTTAGGAGTATAGGCGATGAGATTTTTCCACTGTTTTCTTAGTTTAGAGTCATTGATTTGTTTCAACTCATTAGCATTTACTTGGAGGAATTAATACTTTCCGTTTTTTTTAAAAAAATTACATTCTACATTAGCTCAAATTTTTTAAACATCTCTGAACCTTCGTTCAATCTGAGTTTCTCTGATACTTTTTCTTGCAGGTTGCTTCCTGAAATGATTTAGTTCATCATCGTAGTTTGACTTAAGACTATAATTTTTCTACCTCTTCATCCCCTTTTTAAAGAAGCATCTTTACCACCTTTTCTCCAATTCAGTGGATTTTCTCGGAACCGACTCCAACGATTTATTGAATCGTTTTATATATTCTCAGTTTATCTCATAACAGAATTATTTTTTACATCGCGTGAATTAAAGCTAATCTTTCACACATT
>KK112610.1:199786-213779 GCA_000611955.2 Stegodyphus mimosarum
AAAAAAAAAACTAATCATGTTTCTAAATAATACGTTGGCCATTCTCTATCCAAATTGCATCCCTGTTTCTATTTTTTTGGTGAAATCCTTTCTTTCTTATAAATTATATTAACCTGTTGGCACCCGCCAAATCACCAAACTTTATCATATATACAAGGAAGTCTGTCATATTATATTAAGGCCTTACAGAACACTCTGATGAGAAGATAGTGTCACTTCGTGATCACAACTAACAGCGCTGATTGGATGACCACCATGCCGCTCACCTATCTGTAAATAGGGCTTCTCCTCGATGTACAGGAGGAACGCTTGGGGGATGGATGCTAAAATAAACGTATAATTTTATATTCGAAATTTTGTCTCATTTACAGAACAATAGTTTGAAGTAGTCATATGCACAGTTATAGAAAAGTTTTAAGTGATGAAAATTTTCAATTAAAAAAATTAAATTAAAAAAAAACAAGTATTATCTACAAATAACAACTTCTAACTTTTAATGCACTTTAAAGGTTCCCATACCATATATCTGGGATTATTTACATTTGTTATAAAAAATAAAATTAGAAGAAGTTTTTGACTCCCGTAAGACAAAAATTGACCAGGATATTTAATTTCAAAATTTGCAGTTTTTGATGTCATTTACAACTTGCCTTGAAAAGATTGGTTAATTAAGTTAGAATAATGTTTAAATAATAAGAAACATGTTTAAATGAAGTGCAGGAAGAAATGTGTATAATTTGATAGGCCGTAGAAGGAAGTCATCTAGTGTCCTCACAAGATTTTTGTACTGTTGGAAACCAGGTTCATAAGTCATTTAGTGATTGGTTTCAGTAACAAATAAACCTTTGTTTATGAAGTTATTTAGACAAATCTATGCTTATTCATAGGTCATGGTGCTTTCCGATTTATTTCCTACTAAACGGTCTTGCAACTTCTTTCTGTGTTGATGGATTTTTTTCCCGTTACAACTCGCTTTAGAAACAATAGGCACACTGCGGGGAAAAAAAGGGGACAATTCTATATCTCCCGTTCTACTGGGCCGATTGAGGAAATTCAAATTGCGTTTTTCATGTCTCGAAAGCGCGACTTAGGATGTATATTATATTTATATATAGCATTGTCCTAATATAGGTATTTTGACACAAAATAGGACTTTTTCTGAACTAACCTACCAATATTTTTTCATATTTTGATTCCATGACTCAAATTATGTTTAAATATTAAATTTTGTAATTTTTGGTGAGAAATTTATGGAGAAATTAAAAAAATTATCTTGGCGGATTTGTTTCAGTTTGCGCCAAGAATAATTTCACTCACTTAGCGAACTTCTTAATTTACAGCTACCTATTGTTCTTCCCTTATTTTTTTCATTGTTCAGGAGCGAGAAAAAAGTCATCGTTCATACTTTCAAATAATTTTAACAGAGTGCGTAAACCACATTTTTGTTATTATCACTCATAATAAATAAGCCAAATTTCAAAACGCGCCAAAATGTAAATTCACGTATATCTTAAGAAATTTTGAATCAAAAACTTTTTTTTTGCAGGTGTGCTTAGAAATACATCTACTTTAAGATGATGGTGAAAATGTTATAGGTTATAACTCAAAATTATTTTCGAAAAATTTATAAAACTTAATTTAAAATACAAATTTTAAAAATAAATCATAAAAAATGGGCGAATTTCATTTAGAATGAACCTAAATTCCGAAATATGAAAGGAGGAATCAAATAGGTTTAATAAAAAGAGAAGTATTAATTAATATATTCCAAATTCAAGTAACATCGAGGAGCTAAAATTTTGAGAGCTAATTTTGCAAAAACTGCTCGTGCGATAAAACTTGGCAGTTTGGCATAATTTCAGTCGTAGAATAGAAATATGGAAAAAAATTGTATGTAATCTAAGAAATAATCTAAGAAATTTAATCTAAGAAAAGGTACGATTTTGCGTCAAAATGCCTGTGATAGAACAATGCTATATATAATTCTAATACATAGCCTAAGTCGCGCTTTCGAGATATGAAAAACGCAAGTTGAATTTCGTCAATCGGCCCAGTAGAAAGGAGGAAGTATGCTTTTTTTTTTTTTCTCGCAGTGTATCTTTCTTAGGTATTGGTTAGAAATATGTATTCCATGTAAAAATAACGATTGACAGTTTTTAACTTTTCGGTTAATAACAAAATTTATTTGTACTTCAAAATTTTAATATCATGCATTTCAGAATATTTGTAAACTACAGAATAAAACCGTTACTCTTTTCAAAATATACATTTCGATCCACAGCCTGTTTATATCCGATATACAGTTAAAAAAAGATTAATTTCGTAGGTTACAGATAATATTTCGTATTTCATATTTATATGCTGCTGCCGGACATTTTTTTTCTGCAATGTTTATTTTTCTATATCCTTTATCGAAATCTTTCTAAAATGTGTTAACATACTGTGCGTTTGACAACATATGTGGATTTAGTTATGTAAACATTATTTTTGAATTATTGTCCCACATTTTTAAGTCTCAAGAGCATAATTTCACAAAGCAAGGAAATAACCTACTTTTAGTAGAAAAGGTTAAGTTTATTTGAAATATTTTATATCTTAAGTTTCCACCCACTTATTTCAAAATTAAAGGCTTGATGCTTTCGAGGAAAAAAAAAGGTTTGCCATTTGAGTGGGAAGGAATTACTACTTATCAGCCTCTCCAACTAAAAAATGTAAGAATGTAAAAGCGAGGAGTGCCAGAAACTTGAAACTAAGCTGCTAATGGTTGAATTGGATAATGCAATTTATGTGCTTCTTCGCACAAATGGTCGTGAAGATTTTACTTCTTTTTATAACAAGTATACTTATTTTAGGATGTGAGATATTTTTTATTTATTATCGTAGAAATACTTTAAATACAAAAATTCTTCGTTATAATGTAAAAAAATAGAAATAACGAACTTCTAAATCAAATTTTTAATTGCTATAAAATTGCATTTTTTTTTCTTTTCTCAAGTTAAAGAAAAGTAAATTCATAATTAAAGAATATATAAGAACACATTTTTTTGTAAAATCAAAAAGATATTTTCTTGTAAGGTTATATTATATACGTGGAAATTATTCATCTTAATTTTATTAAATATTTTTTGTTAGTAAATAGTCTTCACTAAATTTTGTCTTTCGTTTAAGTGAGGTGTAAATCTGATAATAAGAAATATTTCTTATCAACTTAATATGTATTTCAAAAGCCTTTTTTCTTGTTATCATAAATGATGTATATAGAATATATATAAATAGTAGAAGTAGATTTCATCTATGTGTTATTTAACTTATGATAATAAGAATTCCTTTTTTTTGTGTGTTTGAAAATTTTGAAAACATATGGTAAAAACAAACAATGCTAAAATGCTTTTACATGTATTTCATGTTTTTAACTATATTATATGTAATAAAAATCAGTTTTAATTTTAGACTCTTTAATCTCAACCTTCCTTTTATCATATTGTGCTTTCTTTTATTTCAGGTATAATTAAAGGCAATGATTAACTGACATAGGAAAATGCTTCAGCTAATGAAAAAATCTCTAACTGCTATATAACTGTTAAAATCCGAGTAATTCTGACTGTTAAGTTCACCATCAGTATAAACGTTAGATGACTTAGCGCTTCGTTTTTAAACTTTTAATTACTCCAAAAGAAGGTTCAGAATAGGCATTTTTACTTTTTTTACAGAATAGGTTTACGTAAGCTTCAACCTGACGATTACACAACCTGTGTGATAACAGAAAGCAATCTTCTCCGCTTCTAGAAAAAAAGAAAAAATTATCAAAAGAATTACAAGGTGACACATGCATATAAGCTCTGGCTTCAGTCCTCAAACTCTCACAAGCAATTCATTAGTAACAACTGAGACAATCAAAAATAGTTGCTAAACTCTCTTTTTCTCGAACTCCAGAACTCTGCTTAAATGCATTAATTAATTCTCATTCTGGTGGGAGCCGACGAAAGTTAAGGATGAAAATAAGATAACCAGTTAATGAACACAAAACCTTACGTAACTACTCTTGACATTTGGTCTTTTACCAGTAAAAAATATACCTTAAGCTTATCCTTAACTCAATCCAACATTCATTTCTGTTGCGCATTTGCGGGGTCAATCGCGCAACTTCAACGGTAGCGCTTCAAGTTCTAAAGAGAATACAAACATTAGATTTCAGAGTTAAGCAAGAAGCCTTCCTAGGCAATATTTCAAAGTTAAATCAGAGCCGTACCTTGTTGGACAAAGATTATAATATAAAGGACTTCGAGCTCAACAGTGTTATTTAACAGCCTTCCTACGCAATTCAACCTCAATCAGTAATCCACATGGACTCCGATCTGAAGTGTTCCATGCAGATGGCTCAAAAACCAACAATGACACAGGACATGGTTTCTGCTATATTGATAATAATTCTACCAAACATGCCTAAAAGCGTAGACTGGACAGTGTCAACACGGTTTTACAAGCAGAACTATTGGCCCTCGAATCACCAGTAAGCAATTTCAAGATTATTAGGACTACATACATTTGCAACGACTCGGCTTCAAGCCTAGGAGGAGTCGCAGGAACGCCTAGCAGAAGACCTCACGTTCATAGTGTCAGGCAAGTTTTGTTAGCATTATGACCGGACAAAAGGCCCTATTTCTATTGGTTTCCGCTCACATTGGAATACAGGGGAACAAACTTGTTGATGAGCTTATGAGGCAAGTTGCCAGTGATATAACTATTCCAGAACAATCAACACTCTGATTGTCTTATAAAGCACATTACAAATCTGTGTCTCATGAATATATTTCAGGAGCCATAATAATATGCAGGCACGGGAAGACCTGTCTTTCCACTCTCTCCAAAAAGTCAAAATTGAGCTAGATAGTAGCACAATATCGTTGGCACAGTTCCTAATGAGCCATGGGCTATATTTCCACCTACCAGAAGCGATTCAGAAAGAAAAACCTCAGACCTGTGCCAGTGCGAAGAAGAAAGCACTCTCGACCCGCTTATAAAAAACGCACGTGCATTTTTTAACATTAGAGAAGATGTACAGCGAAGAGAGATCTGGCTTATTCAAGCAGCAGCAGGCGGAAAAGTGAAGCGTTTTAAGCAGTTGGAATTTGAGTTCTGGAGAGGGACTACGTAAAAACTTACAGCAATGCAGAGAAACTTCAAAGAAAGAGTGGTGTCCGTGACGCAGTACATAGTCGTGGAAGGGGGTTATATTCACGTTGAATCAGAAATTAAAAAGTTTATTTTATTTAGTCTATATTCTTCTAAGTTTTTAATTTCGTTAGTACTTCTCATTCATATTTTATTTTTAACACATCCCCCCTTTAAGGATAAAACAGCTTGGCAAGAAAAAAGCCTTTCGAGGAAAAAGGATAAGAGAATTAGCAAAGGAAGAGAAATTTTGTACAATATTGACTTGCAATGAGAAAGCACATGCTTCAGGGACACAGCCTTTCATGGCTCACTATGCTATGCTCCGTTATTTGGTTCATGAACTTTGAACTTGCTGAAAGCTGTGGGATGCTTAAATACAATTACACATAAAAACGTTTGTTCCTTATACTAAAAGCCAACTGGTTTTCGGTATTAAATGAAAAGAAATAAATGTTTCAAGTTAGTTTTATGGCAATAAAACGTATTTGTAACGTATTTGTAACAAAATATTATATACATTTATAATACGTATTTGTAACAAAAAGCAATAAATATACAAAATTAAATTTCGAGTTCAGACGAATGACTTATATACTCACGTTATGTTTCAGAAACGGAGTATTGTTTAGTAATGTCAGAATAATTTTACATTACCGTACAATAATAATAAACAATAAACTGTCTGTTGTATGTGTGTGAATGTACTTGTAGCAGCACGTTTTGATGAAACTATGGTCAGAGGAATGTGACTGGTGAAAAAATGCTGCTACTCAGTCAGTTCATGACCATAGCTAATTCTCCTGATATTAAAAATAAATTAAATTTTTATTTGATTATTAGGAGTATTCCTAGGGGAAAATGAGCGCATACTATCGTTCTTTGTGTCCTTCTTAAGGAGACATCATTCTTAAGGAGAGGGTACAAGGAGTAATACACATAGTGCAAAATATTGGAGGGGATTATAGCAGAAATAAATGTCATCCTTGTACAATTTGGTATGGTATTCAGATTGCAAAACGCAGTTTAGAGCTTTTCGTAGGGTAGAGTTGGCATTGAAGTCAGAAATTAAAAAGTCAATTAAGCAATTAATTTTGTTAGTACTTGTCTATCATATTTTATATTTTACACTCATATGTATATATGCTTGTGTGTGTGCATGTAAGATTAAAATATTCATATTGAAATTATAATTTAAATTAGCATAAGCCCCATAAATCTTCCTTTTAATTTGGGTATTTCCCCTTATTATTCTAAAAATAGCAATTGCTAATAATAAACTTTTCTGAATGCATCTTTTCTGGATTAATCCACATGAAAATTTCATCCTGAACACAACGCACTTCGCTTCTGCTTCTCGGCTTAACTATATTGCTGTTCCGCTGCTCTCTTCTTGCTTCAACAGTAAGTAAAAAATTTAAATGTTCTGGAAGGGGCACGATTAATGTGCCAAGTTATTTTTCGCAGAAAAAGGGAAATATTATGTAAATCTGCTAAGATTGCTTCTTATTAAATCTATTACGTCTGCAATAACTGCTTCATACTTCAATATCTGATATCTGCGACCTCCCCAAATCATTGCATACGCATATACACACGCATCTACACAAAGGAGAAAAAAGATTCTTGTCGCCTGTATGCATCGTCAGATAAAAATGTTCAACTAATGCCATGAAATGAAAAGCCTTACCACGACTGAATTATGCCAAATACGCCACGCGTGCATATCCCTTGAAATCTCTCTAACATCTTTACGCATTCAAACCATTTTCTGCTAAACTTACTGTTATGCTACACTTAAAAATAAAGAGAAGGTTACAAGAAAAAAACACGACTCCTTGTTATCAAAGAAAAAATTGTAATATAGTGATCTTCATTTCTTGTATGCGTCATTTACACAGCAAATGTATTATTATTATTGTCAAACATTTGACGTATTTAATAATTTTGAAATGTATCATTTGAAATTGCTTTTCTGTTATACCCAGCAGATAATGAATGGTATAATTTCAACACCAGTTACATCAATACTAGAACGCAACTTGATGTCAATGGCTGACAGTAGCGTACAAACCTTTAACCTTTTACCAAATCCTTATAAGTAACATCATGAAAAATTCTCATGATGTAAGGCTACAAACCAACTCACGAAACTTTCTCGTCCTGCACCGCTATCATATCATTCCAACACCGCTATCACATAATAGCTGTTATTTATTATACTACGATAGACTTTCATACTTTCACAAACTCACAACCATTCTTTGTGTCTCTACAAAGTTTTAGATTACTTTGAAAAAACTGCATAACATCTAAATTAACTCAAGCGATGGGAAGGTACGTTTTACTAGTTTGAAGAGCAAACTCCTTTCCTGCAAGTTAAAGCTGTCAGTCAAGAAAACTATGAAAAGACGGTTGGTTACCAGTATGATCATACATGATAGACAGAAGAAGAAAAAAAAGAGATCGTATAAAACTCTAGAAAGGCGGTACTCAAGCAAAGGAAGAATTATAAAGGATTTTTTTTTTAAGAATGTGAGAGTATGCAAGGAGAGGGGAAAAAGTGACACGAGATTAAAGGGTATTCTATATAGTTCGATGTAACTTAAAACTGATAAAAAAAGTTTAAAGTTTGCTGAAAAATTCTAATTTTTTCCTCGTTTTCCACAAAATTGAGAAATTCGAAGGTCTTCCAAAATAGTGTTTTCTAAAAATTTTAGATGGATATAAAATTTGCTTTCAAAGGATTAAATAACACACATGTAAGAAATACCGCACATTTTAGATTTAACGCTCTACATCTGTAGATAATAGGAATAAAGACATCTAATCAAACATACAATATGCTCTTAGAGCATTTAGTTATTATTCGTAAATTTAAAATATTTGCAATTTGTTGTTTAGAATCTGAGAAAGTACATTCTTCTTTCCTTTAAAATTTAGAAACAAGATTTAATACGACGAGAATAATATATAAATAGAATTGTTATACAAGTTATATAACTTATTGTTGCATTAAATGAAAACAAATGAAGCATAAACGAAACGGAATTGCAAAATAATGTGTTTCAAATTCAGGGGAAAAATTTATGCTTAACACAAGAAATCTAGTAGATGTCATTCATTTAGGAAAGATTTACACAAATCATCCATATACAAGAAAAGCTGTTTAATATGGGTGGACTACAGTAAGAAAACTTCGGATTATTTCAGAAGAGCTTGTGATAAAAAATTCTAAAACGTTAGAAGATATTAACGAAATTAATGACGTAGAATATCATAAAAATTAAAAAGATAAGTATACATTACAAATTAAATGCATTTTGATATATACCAAGTAGATACATCGATTAACCCGCGGGAAAGCGCGTGGGGTGTATCATACCCCAAGTCTACAAAAAAGTGGAATATACCTAACTTTTGAAAAACTGAAATTCTGTACTACATTCAGTAGCTGAGTTTCTAGTAGTGAGTGGCTTTTAGAATCGCTTTTCCGTTGCCTGTGTGTTTCAGAAAAAGATTTGTCGTTGTTTTATTGCATCTGGGGTGTGACACACCCCACGCGCCTGTCCACGTAAGTGTTTTTCTGATTGAATATTTATTTTAAAAATTTATTTCTAGAGTGTAACAGTAAATATTTCTACTCGCAAGCGATTTTAAAGAATTTGAAATTAAATTTTAAAAGATTTCTAAGCGCATTATGGCAAAAAGAATGACTCCCTGTGAATTGGAAATTCAGCGGCTGTGAGACTAATTAGAAACATTTGAAAGAGAAGAAGATTAGATTTCGGAAACTGAAGATGAAAATAGGAATATTTTCTACACTGTTTGGTTTCGAAAGAGATAAAGCGTTAATTTCTTATGTTCCTAAAAAAAGGAAAAATTTTTTTATGCTTTTAACATTACATAACGATGATGCTATAGATGACACTACTGGGGAAAAGGAACCGCCAGAAATTATATATTTTTATAACACGACTAAGGAAGTAGTGGATATTGTGGATGAAATGGAAGCAAGTTATTCAACTGCCAGAATAACAAGGAAGAGGCCAATGATAATTTTCCTTTCTGCCCTGAATGTTGCTGCAATAAATGTTCAAATTATATTACTTTCAACTGCTAATCCACCAACCAGATACAGAAGCAGATGTCTGTTTTTGAGGAACTTACAATTAATTAAAAAATATATTAAACAACGGTCAGAGATTGATACTTTACCAAGAAACTTACGTACTGCATGCAAAAGAAGAGCAGAAGTTTCGAGGAATAATTCAAACGAATGTACGAAATTCGAAGCAACTAAGTATAAAAGTTATGATGAATGCCCTGGAGCCAAGGACAGAATACCACGAATGCTATATTTAAAATGTGAAAAATTTCTGTGCTAATAACACGTAAATGAATTTTGTCAAAGTGTAAATAAATAAAATAAGTTGCGTTGTGTATTAGAGATGCAATAAAACTTAGAGGTATGATATTTATTTTGTTATTATTTTCCTTTATCTTAATTTTAACTTTCTGTAAGCTTATTTTGGAAATAAATGTTTTGTAACCCAAGTCTTATTCCCGTAATATAAAAGAAAAACAGCTTTAAAACCAAATAAAACTGTTTTTACCGTATTTTAAACATTGGAGTATGTGATACCCCACGCGCCCACTCTAGTAACTTTTCTTGATGCGCCTTCCGCTGGGTTAAAAGCAAAATAAGGAATGAAATTATTAAGAAATGCGTTTATTACTCTTAAATCGGTCAACTGTTAATCAGTAAGAAGTTGGTTTTAAACGATAAATTAAGTACTCCGTGTTTTGTTGAATGACATCATTCTGAGAATCAACTATGCACGATTGACCGTAAGAAGAAATTTAAAATTGAAGGGTTTGTAATAAGAAAGGCCCAGCTCTACTTTGGTAGATCTTGCGTTCATGGGTCTTTTTAGTTAAAAAAATCGTTCTTTGCGTTGCAGGAAAAAACCATTGGAAGTAGCTGTGAAAAATAATTTTTACTAGCAGTTTTTATGGGGACAAAACGTTTAGAACATATGTTAAAAAATGAATTTTTTTAAAATTTTCCGAAAATTTAAAAATGTGGAGGTGGGTTCTTCTTGCTGGTAGCACTTCAAATGTATTTTGCTTTGTGGCTATTCTTGACAAACAATGCTTCTAGATTCTTCCTGTTCCTTCTTGCCCGTGAGTTCCAAGGTGAGATAATATCCATATCTTTTTATTTGCTATGGCTGGATTTTACATGGTAACTCAAAACAAGGAACTATTTCGAGGACTATTTTTTTGTTTGTGTTTACATTAAATTGAAAAGTCCAGTATTGGAAGAAAGAAACATTTCAAATTTGAATCAGTGACTCGGAGATTAATAACACTGCTAAAAATTGGATCAGTCGGTGAGACATAGCAAAATTGCTTTGAAGTCAGTATATTTATTATTCATCGCTTTAAAATTATAATCAAACCAGACGGTCACTAGACAGGCTTTCATCTGAACTTGAACTCCAGTCTCAGGCAGAGACGGATCTTAAAAATATGACACCTAACTTTATGCCTTTCGTCATAACTAAAGGGAAAGTCACTCTAAACTGAAAGGTAGTGCAGAGATAGGATTTGCATTGGCATATGAGCTCAGTTTCTAATTTAATCTTCAATGTACCAGTATTCGCCATCGTACACAGTCATTGATATACTCAGACACTGTTATAATCTTCCAAGATGGTTCATATAAAAACTGATCCATTGCTTTTCAGCCTCCGCCGGTTGTAGACACCAGCTAGCTATAAGTAGGCTTAAAATGAGAACTGATAAATTCACGTGTTTGATTTAAAAATCCTTGTGATCATCCAGTGAAAGTCATTTCACATCTTTGTTCTAATACAAAAAGTAGAAAAGACAATTTCTGCTTTTGCCGTACAAAGTCAAATTGTTTTACGAAACAAGGATTTCTGCCTTTGTTTTTGCTCCATCTTTCACGTGATTCATTCAAAATACAAATAGTTTTCACCATTTACAAATTTACAAATTTTATATTTACAAATAAATTCACCTATTTTTCTAAATACGCATTGCAATGTACCTACTGCTCTACTGCAGCGCTGTACGCTGCGCAAAAAAGACATGGGACAGTTCCATAACTCCCGTTCTACTGGGCCGATTGACGATATTCAAATTGCATTTTCTATGTCTCCAAAACGCGACTTAGGATATATATTAGATTTATATATAGCTTTGTTATAATATAGGTATTTTGACACAAAATCGGACTTTTTCTGAAATAGCATACCAATATTTTTCCATATTTCGATTATGCTTAAATAAAATACGCGTAATTCGATATGCCTAAATATTAAATTTTGTAAAATTTGGTGGGAAATTTACTGAAAAATTCAAAGATTTAACTTGGGGAATTTTTTTCAGTTTGAGCCAAGAATAATTCACTTGGCGAACTTCTTAATATGTGGTAACCTATTTTCCTTCCTTTCCATTATGCAGGGGAGGAAAAAAGTCACATCCTTCTACTTTTATGTAATTTTAACAAAGTGCGTAAACCACATTTTCGCTATTATCGCTTTCAACAAATATGCCAAATTTCAAAACGTGCCTATGTATAAATTCACGTATATCTTCGCAAATTTTGAATAAAAAGCTTTAAGGTTTAGCAGGTATGCGTTGAAATAGATCTATTTTAAGATGATTGTAAAAATTTCATAGGCTATAATTCAAAATACTTTTCGAAAAATTTATAAAAATTATTTAAAAATACGAATTTTTAAAATAAATCATAAAAAATTGGTGAATTGTATTTGGAATAATCCTAAATTTCGAACCGTGTAAGAAGGAATCAAATAAGTTTCATAAAAAAAGAGATATTAATAAATGCATTCCAAATTGAATTAACATTGAGGAGCTAACATTTTGAGAGCTAATTTTTTAAAAACAACTCATGCGATCAAATTTGATTTTTACTCATGCGATTTATACAAAAATTGGTAGTTTGACATAATTTGAGTCATAGAATCGAAACATGGAAAAAAATTGGCATGTCATTTCAGGAAAAATCCGATTTTGTATCAAAATACCTATATTAGAACATTGTTTTATATAAATCTAATACATATCCTAAGTCACGCTTTCGAGACATGAAAAACGCAATTTGAATTTCGTCAATCGGCCCAGTAGAACGGGAGTTATAGAACTGTCCCTTTTTTTTGCACAGTGTACATTTCAATTTACTATGCACGTGTAAGTGCAATGTATGTGATATTTTTCTAATTAAATAGTGTATTTATTCTAATCTTTGTATTTTTAAACAAAATGCATGAATTATAAATAAATATATAAAACATAAATGCTAAATATAATATTAGGAAACAGTCATTAATTAACTAATTTTCATTAAGCTATAAATGATTTTTTACAACTGAGCGCTAAATCGGAAGCCCTTGTTTTGTGCTTTATTGTGAGGTCTAGACTAGTAAAATCAACGAAGCATCATCCATTGTTTCAAGTTCAACAGCTGATGTCCTTGTATGTCCATCTTGCAAGAGTATGAAAACACTTCTCTTTTACAATGTAATTTAGAACATTTTATGGACTTTAAAGTAGAAACTACTTCTATATGCACTTCTTCAGAAGCTCATGAAACAAAATGGAACCAACGCAAACGCCATCTGAAAGCAATCTCATGTTCTTCTGATAGAAGGCCACCAAGGAAGTTATACTTCACATCTCCTTCCATTGAAATAAAATGCAGAGAAAAGACGTGGGCAGCTGATATACAGTATAACGTCCCGAATGTAGTTGATAAAAACGTTTAGAAACGATATGTTATAAACCTGTCTTTGCAACAGGATTCATTTTAAATTCTGATTACTGAATTCTTCACAGGCGCACCTAACATGCGTAACGTTTATAATAATAAATTATATTGTGGAAAAGTTACTTCCGTTCGAAACTTTTCCATCTAACAGAAGTTGTTTAAGGGCTGATTGGAAAATAAATATGTCAATAGAAAACTTTAAATTAGGCAAAAAATATAAAACAAAGGGCGTAAATTTTTAATAAAATGCTATCGATTTCGAGGGCGATGTCAAAATGTTCCTTCTTCTTCAAGAAAGAAAATTCTTATACAGCTTTGTTCGAATTCTACGCCCATTTAAGTTTGTTCCTTTGTATAACCTGAATATATAGGGTATTTTTATAAAACTGCAACCCCTGCCGAACGGTCAAGTCTGTTTTTCTCTAAATGTGAAATGATGTACTCTTTAATGCGGACTGATGTATTCGCTCATGTGAACTGATGTGCGAAATGATGTGATACGAATATGGAAATTGATGTACTCTCATAAAATGGTTACAAAACGTTACAGAATATAGTAGATGGTAATAAATATAATGAGAACTGATATTATCATTTTGCAGTAGTGGCAGTGCGGGGCTAATGTACAAATTATGGGATGTAGTACGTTACAGCAGTTTTAATTATCTTATGTTATGCACGTAATAAATAAAATATTTTTTATTGGTTATTGTTTTATGTTTTTCGATTTCTGTACATAATTTAAACTTGTAAGCTTATGCAATTGTAAACCTGGTAAACATTTACAAAACTAAATTGATTAGCAGTTATAATAATATTGAATAACCATTAGTTTAGATGAATAAACTTATGTGTTTATATTAATTTGAAAAATAATTATAATCGTGAAGAAGCTTTCTTGAAGAAAGTGATTTAATATAAATAAGACCATAGCAAGAAACGTGAAAAATTATCTTATTAGTAACCTTATTATGGTAGTAAGACTCACTGAAGATTCTG
>KK112610.1:213837-236273 GCA_000611955.2 Stegodyphus mimosarum
ATTCTGGAAAAAACTGCACATTATTATTATTATTATTATTATTATTATGTAAAAGTAAGATTCAAATTTTTCTCCTCGGTATTAAAATTTTAGAGAAAACT
The DNA here is from genome assembly GCA_000611955.2 of Stegodyphus mimosarum. Classification (NCBI taxonomy): domain Eukaryota; kingdom Metazoa; phylum Arthropoda; class Arachnida; order Araneae; family Eresidae; genus Stegodyphus; species Stegodyphus mimosarum. The sequence goes on from KK112610.1 coordinate 213,939, forward strand.
CTTGATAGGTTCTTGAACTGATAGGTTTCAGATGTATAATCGCACTTAAGTACACATAAAATGTTTTTTATGCACAGAATCTTTTCATATTTGCATTGATATTTGCGGATACGTTCAGAAATATAAGTGAATCTATGTTGTATATTGTTCCATATATAAGTGAACCTATTTTCTAACAAGTATAGTTAAAAAATTCTAAAACATTTTAATTCAAGAAAGTTTGTATTCTTAAAAATGTAGTATTTTAATTTAAAAATCAGGCTCTCAATAATTCTTTCCTTCTTGGAGAATGATTTAAATAGGTTCCCTCAGTACATTGGAGAAGTAACATTATGAAGTAAAATATAAGGTTTGTTTTATGCATATAATTTAAAAATAATATGCCTAAATACTGAAAACGCTCATTTTTAAAAAAAGTAAAAAATTTAAAAAATTGCTCTAATATAACATTTTGTTCTTATTTTTATCTTTTTGCACCGAAAGTTTGTTGTAATTACGACTGCGCAGCCACACATTTCTTATTATTTTCTCATTTAAAGATTCCTTATATTTAAATCATTGTTTTTAACTTTATAGAATGGGTCTTGTTAATCTTTCGAATTCACTTATGCGTACTACTGGTACGTCTGCACCAATCTTTGAAATTTTCAGCATTTCCAAAATAGAAGTTTATCAAAACACATAACTATAGCTTTCTTTCCAATTTTCAAAGATTTTACACCAACAAACCTATTTTAGGAACCTTTGATCCATCCGTGGATATGTTCAAGTTAATGGTTCTTCAAACTCAGATCTCTGAAAAGTGCTGTAGAGTCATTAGGTTTTCTTGAAGCAGGAGGCTGAAAAATGTGTAGTGCCGGAACTCGAACCTAGACTTCTCGAATACGCGCTGAGTGGGCTACCGTTACACCACGAAGGCATGCTGAAAGGAGAAAGGAAGTACCTTATATACTTCCCCTTTTAAAGGGTAACTGGGAATTAGGGGACCCATTCACCAGTTCCTGGTGGTGACGAATGTTTGTCCACAGCCTTTTAGTTCGGGAGTCACTGTAGAGTCATTACATTTCCTTGAAGTAGGAAGCTGAAAAGGAAACAATGCCCTCGCAGGGACTCGAACCTGTACCTCTCGAATACATGCTGTGCTAACAGAAGTAAATCTGAATAGAAATGCTTATACATGATACTGTTGATATAAAAAGAGAATAATAATTTGAAAAAAAAATACTGATAAATCTCGGTTAAAAGCTATTTAAAAGACGTGTCTTTAAATTTGTCTTTTTCAAAAAAAGGCGCTTTGGTCTTAATTTACATCTTAATTTACAAGCCTGTAGTACCTAAAAAAGTTATAAGATTTGGCCTCCTTAGGTAGCATACAATTAGGCCAAAACTATAAAAGAGAATTGATGAGTTTTCTAAGTACCACTGAGACAGGAGACCACTGGGTAAGCAGCTGTCCTGTCATGAAGATTTTCAGCTTTATTGCTCGCTCAGCAGAACCATATTTATTTAAAGTTTTAATATTAGAATAAAAATTTTATTTTGATATATACATTATTTTGAAATAATTTTAACATAATTTTGACATATACTATAAATACACCGAGAGAATTTCTTATAAATATTAACAGAAATTTTGTTTTTATATGCATAAAATATAGAATGTGTAGTGTAGAATACAAATGAAGAGTTAAATAGGAAATTTTGGCTATATACATGTGGGGGTGACGTCTTATCAATAAATAGAGATCACTCCCACTGTTCAAACTATCAGGTTTTATTCTTGGCTCACAGAAGTAAAGATAAACGGGATGAGTATATACAGATGGATTAAATGTTTTGGAAAGGTATCACAACACAACAGCTGACCTCCTACGTATGGTCACTTTGGATAAGTCCAGATCCGATTACCTACGCGCAACCGGTAAGCGTCTACTTGTAGCTCCTTCGCGAGCGTTTGGTTAGACCGCTTCTCTCTGCCTTCTCTATCCAAGTGGAAGATGTGTTTACCTGGAGCGTTCCTACCGTAGATGTAGATAGCGACATCTGGTGCTTCGTTGAGGCACGATTCCCACAACGCTCGGCCATCGACAGGTGAGGACCTCCGAACACTGGAATATATCTGCAAAAACAAAATACAAAAAAAAAAAAAAAAAAAGCAATAGTTGAAAAATAGTTAGCAAAACAATGATCTCAGGTTGCAATTCTATCAGACCAAAGCTTCATGTGGTCTGCCGAAGTGGAAGTTGATTCAGGTCCTTCATGAGTTCCTACTTTTACTACATCGTAGCGGTCATGTGGCTTAGTCTTGACCACTTTATAAGGTCCTAAGAATTTAGGTCTTAGCTTGAGACCTCCTCCTAACTGGGTTCTTTTAATGGCTACTAGGTCGTTGACTTTGTAGAGTGGAGCGGTTCTACGACGTCGATTGTATTGTCGTCGGTTCTCCTCCTGCAGTTTTAAGATATTCGCTTTGGCCTCCTCACGAATAGACTCTTTCTGCTGTATTGTGGAGTTTAGAAATTCTTCATCGAGGATTTCTTTAATTCTTTGGTCTGTCTTATTTCTCATTTTCACGCCTGTCATCAGCTCGAAAGGAGTGAATTTCGTGGATCTACTGATGGTGCTGTTGATGATTCGTTGGACGTCAGGAACAAATTTGAACCATTTGGCAGGATCATCTACTGACAGTTTTGCAAGCACTGGGATAAGGGTTCCATGAATTCTTTCAATCTGGCCGTTGGCTCTTGGAACGCCTGTTGTGATTTGTATGTGCTGAATTCCTTCATCTTTGCAGTAATCCTCAAAGTCCTTTGAAGTGAAAGCAGATCCCTTGTCAGAGATAATTCTTGAAGGATTTCCGAAGACAGCTTGTTGGATTTTTAGCTTCTGTACAGCTTCTGCCGTTGATGTTGTCTTGACTGGGTAAAACCAGACAAATTTTGTAAAAGCATCTACCACTGTAAAGATATGTCGGTATCTCTTATCTGTAGATGGCAAGGGTCCGATGAAATCGATGTGGTATGTGCTTAAAGGAATATTGTCCTTTGGAATTGGGTTCAATAGGCCTTCTGCTTTGCCTCGCTTTTTATTACAGAGGATGCATTCAACACAGTTCATTATAACGTGCTCTATTTTCTTTGTAGCATTCGAAATATGAAAATCTCTTTTCAACAGATCTTCTGTTTTCTGTACGGCAAAGTGTCCTTTGTTATGTATGCCACGGATGATCTCGAATTCCATCGCTTCCGGCACAACGATGAGTTCTCGACCTCTCTCCTGCAGATACAACACATTATCTTTTAGCAGATAGTCATCTCTAAGTCCTTTCTCGACCAGAGTTTTCAATAATTGCAGACGCTCATCAGCTTCTTGCGCTGTTGCGATCTTAGTAGTGATTTCACTTTGCGAACGAGTGACCATGCACACAGCATGCCTACTTAATGCGTCGACATGTCTCATCTGTTGATTGGGTCTGTGGATAACTTCATATTCGAACTCTTCGAGTAGTAGTGCCCATCTAGCTATCTTTGGTGTCAGATCTTTTTTCTGCATTGTCTTCTGAAATGCATCGCAGTCTGTGACTATTTTGATCTTTGTGCCTAAAAGATAACTTCGAAATTTTTTCAAGGCTTCGACGATCGCTAGCACTTCGAGTTCATAACTTGACATTTTTTCTTGTTGAGGTGATGTTTTTTTACTCATGTAATGGATTGGATGCAGCTGTCCATCATCTGAGCGTTGAAGCAACACTGCACCGAAACCATGACTACTAGCATCCGTATGTAACTCCAAAGGTTTTCCCTGCTGAAAGATGTGAAGTACGGGACTTCGGCTTAAAAGTTCTTTGAGGTGGTCAAATGCCTGCTTCTGACTTGGCCCAAATTCAAATTCTACACCATTGCGAAGCATATCGCTCAATGGTTTGGCTATTTTCGAATAACCAGGTACAAATTTTCTAAAATAACCTGTGAGACCTAGGAAGCTTTGCATTTGCTTAACGTTCTTAGGTTGAGGAAAATTTTTAACTGCAAGCGTCTTATTTGGGGACGGACGAATTGTACCTTCTTCAATTAAATAACCGAGAAATTCAATTTTTCGTTTAAGGAATTGACATTTTTTAAAATTAATTTCTAGTCCATATTCTGAAGCTACTTTTAAAACTCGTTTAAGTTTTTCTAAGCCCTCTTTCTCATCACGGGAAGGTATAATAAAATCATCCATGTAAATTACAACTGTATTATCCCTTATTAATTCCCTGAATACATTATAGATAAATCTTAAAAATACACTAGGACTTGTGGTCAAACCAAACGGAGCTCTTAAAAATTCAAATAAACCTGCATGACAAATGAATGCTAAATATTTCGTACATTTTTCATCGACTGGAACGTGGAAAAAACCACTTTTCAAATCTAAAGTTGAAAAAACTTTCGCTTCCCCCAAATGATCAAGAACTTCCTCTACCTGGGCCATAGGAAAAGAATCTTTCACTACTTTTTTATTTAACTGTCTGAAGTCTACGCATAACCTATGCGATCCGTCGCGTTTCTTACATAACAGAATTGGGGATGCGTATTCGGAACAAGATGGTTTAATTATCCCCATTTGCAACCACTCGTCTATCTGTTTATCAACAATTTTTTGCTCAGCAAACGGTAATCTCCGAGACCGTTGCGATACTGGAATATCATCTTTTAACACTATATTCATTTTGAAATTCGTGTCTTTGGTTTTATTTGGTTTATAATTACGAATCAATAATGATAAATCCGTACGAATATTCACATCAGTAACATGTAAGAAATCCATATCACATTCATCAATCACATTTGCAAAATTTAATAAAAAGCACTCTTGTAACGATGATTCACTTTTAAAATCATTTTCGGTATTAGGATTAGATGTTTTATTTTTTTCTTCCCGACTTACTTTTAGAAGTTGAGTATAAATGTTTGGTGTTAAAATTAAAGGAACAGATAATTTATTTACGGCTGCAACAATGATTTCTAACCTTGGTGAATTGCTATTTAAAGATAATCCTACTCTAGCGATATCTGCCTCTTTTTTTTCGTCAAAACATGAGCTAAGTACTATTTTACCCTCCAGCGGTGTTTTTATTTGAATGAATGATGAATTTATGACCGGAACTTGAGCGCCTGAATCGATAAGTGCTTTTACTTTTTTATTTTCTACTAAAATATCAGCATATTGCAACTCGTTAATAAAACTGACGTTATTGACACTTGTTTTGTTTTTTCTTTCTGGTTCCTTATGCGATTCGGTTTGTTTACGTTTTACGCAATCCCTCGCGAAATGAAAATTTTCACCCTTTCCCCCGCAGACATAACATGATCTCTCTGGCGTCAACGGAATGACATGCGGTTTGCTTCGACGGAATGAGTCATTCTTAATACTTTGGTTCTGCACACTTCGCACTTTCGATTCGTTAGACTGAATTTTAGGGTTAGGTATTTCAGACAACGATTTTCCTCGGGATGAGAAATATAAATCACATTCCCGCCCTAATTGGGTTGGATTAAACCATGTTTTCCCCTCGCGAATACCTATGTATTCTTTCGTTTTAAAATCCAAAGTTTCATACAATTTATCTGCAACAATTAAATCACATAACTTTTTAAAATCCTTTTGTATTTCCCTGACCTGACAGTAGTATTCGAATGTTGCGGTCAATCGCGATGCAAACTGAACATGCGACTCGTTTGCTGCGCGTTGAGCATGTTTAAAGGTGTTAAGAATCTCTCTGGGTGTCGGCTGAAATTCAGCTAAAAACAATTCTTTTAGTTTTTCGTAATCCGACAATTCTTCTTCAGTTGCATATGTTAAAACATTATTAGCTTTAACCCCTAGCAAATTAATTAGTATCTCAGCCTGTAAGTCTTTGGGAACTTCTTTGGTGACAAAAGCTTTTTCCAATGAAATGAAAAACAAATGCAATGCCTCTGGCCGCTCAGGAACAGAGATTGTAAGCGTTTTAACACTTTTTAGTAAATTTTCAACACTAGTCTGCGCGTTTCTTCTATCACCCGATAATGATTGTGATTTTAAATTTTCTAGCTCAATCTGCTTCTCAATTTGGGCTAATTTAAGACGTTCGATCTCTAACAGATAGTGTTCATTACTTGTTTTAGGCGTCCGATCCTCGGCGATCGATTTGACGACGGCACGAACAAATTCAACGTTCGTTTTGAAGACATCAGAATTTTCGATAATTTTTCTAATGTCAGCTTTTTTGGCATTTTCTGGAACATTCTCTCCAATTTTTTCAGCAATTAATTTTAAGTCACTCTTGTTTGAATTATTTAAGAAACTCATTTTAAAAATGAAACAGAAGTAGCACTATCTTGAAGAAATAAAGGAAGAAAAGTTTCACAGTACCTTTGCTGCAGTTCGCCGGCTTCGAGCCCCCATAGTTGTGGGGGTGACGTCTTATCAATAAATAGAGATCACTCCCACTGTTCAAAGTATCAGGTTTTATTCTTGGCTCACAGAAGTAAAGATAAACGGGATGAGTATATACAGATGGATTAAATGTTTTGGAAAGGTATCACAACACAACAGCTGACCTCCTACGTATGGTCACTTTGGATAAGTCCAGATCCGATTACCTACGCGCAACCGGTAAGCGTCTACTTGTAGCTCCTTCGCGAGCGTTTGGTTAGACCGCTTCTCTCTGCCTTCTCTCTCCAAGTGGAAGATGTGCTTACCTGGAGCGTTCCTACCGTAGATGTAGATAGCGACATCTGGTGCTTCGTTGAGGCACGATTCCCACATACATAATAAATAAAATAGGATTTTGATGGTACGCTGAAATATATAATAGTTCACAGTTCATAAATTCATAAATTGATCACTACCCATAAAAGTTCACATTTCATAAGTCTGTTAATGTCAATAGTTAGTCTGAAGTAAATTCTGATAAAGCTCTGATAACGTTTATAGTTAGTCTGGAGTAAATTTCATATTTGTAAATTGCAGTTATGCTGCCTTGGATGATGCTGATTATGTTGAAATAATGCTGATGTGGAATTATGATGTTTTAGTTTATGCTGCCTTTAGATTATCGCAATTTTCTATGAGATATTCCATTAAATTTTGAAGTTTCTTGCAAATAGCTTTACTTTTGAACATTTGTTTTAACCATGCTTGGGAGTTTTCATTTGTGAAAGGAGGAAAGTAGAGGCCTTTAGTGATTGCACGTTTAACAGGTAATGATCTATTTTTCCTGTTGATCCACATATGCAATTGTATGTTATGATACAAGCCGAATCCAAAATGATATGACATGAAGGGCCCATGTGCTGTTAAAAGATATGTTATTGCATTGTTTGTTGAAACTAAATTTCGTGTTGGTTTTGGTAGGAACATAAAAGTTCGTCTGCTCGTTTTACCTTGTGACCACGTGAGTTTCCATTGATAAATTAAGCCTTGTTCAAGCATTGATTTTAAAAGTGATATTGGATTTGGTAAATAGGTGATTGCTGTTGTAGTACTATTTGCTGTCGCTTTTGCCAAGCTATCTGCCATTTCTTTGCCCAGTGTTGCTATATGGGCACGTGTCCAATGTACTTTATGTTTTTGTCCTGTTGGAAAATATGTGAATAAGAACTGTATATCTAGAACCAAAGGAGAGCGATTATGACTAACTATTACTTGAGCGCTTGAGGCGCTGTCAGATTTGATAACACTGGTTATTGAGAATTGCTTTGCATATGTTATTGCTTCTCTTTCGTTCTGCTTGAAATACTGAATTTGCATGATTCAATTTCGTTTTCTAGGTTTGTTTACCGTTACCGTGTTTTCAAAAACAAAGATTATTGCTTTTAAAAACACAATGAGCACTTCTTACGCCTAACTCTGTTTTTGATCCATCTGTAAAAACTGGAATTTGAAAAGGACCTATGATTGAATTTATTATTTGATTTTCTGAATATAAATTATTTGGATGTAAGTTTATATTGTGTTTTAGTTCTTCATATTCTGTTGGATGATAGCTATTCGAATTATAATTACTTGTCTGTCATAGGCGCGCAACTTTTGTTTTAACGGCTTCTTTCTGTAAAGTCAGAGTTATTCGTGAAATACTTAAAATGATTTGTAGAGAACTGGTAGGTGTTGTTATATGCTTTTGTTACTGATAGTAAAAAAAAGCCGTTGTATTGAAGTTAGTTGTCTTCTTGCATGGTGATTCAGATCTGTGCCCAAAGCAGAAGCGCCATGTAGAAGAATTTTTCTGTTACTGTTGTATACCAAATTTTCTGATATTGAGAAGCATTCCTGAAATTTTTGCTGTGGTTATTTTTATTGAGTTTGATAATATTAGAATTGTTTTGATATATCTGAAAAGTTGATGCTACGAAAGCTTATTATCAAGTATGATATGAATTAAATTAAAGTAATGAATTTTTTGTTGCTCTTCTATCGTATGCTATTATGATTATTAGATTTCGGAGGTTCCTTATCTTGATTCCCAGTTTTAGTATTTAAAGAGCTTTACTCTTGAGAATTAATATTTTAAACTGAAATTTATTTGTCCATTGCTTAAAGTTTTGTAGGGAGCGTTTGGAGTTTTCTGCTATATCCTTACGATTATTGCCTTGGATTATTAGTAAGAAATCATCCACATATGCCTGTGCTCACGTTTCAGGGATATTGCCAAAAGTTTTCAGTATTTCATTTGCTACTAAATTCCAAATAACTACGCCCAAACAAGATCCTTGTGGACATCGTCTTGTAATTTTATATAATTTGATTCCACTATTTGATGTATATTGTAGAGATTTGTTGTAGAAGTAATTGTTTAATAATATTTCATTAGGACAATGAATTTAAGGATTTGTATTGCATTTTCCAACCTATAGAGTCAGAAGCTGCTTGAATATCTAACGATATCATTAAAGAATGTTTATTTTGATTTCTATTTATTTGAAATATTTGATGTAATTTCTGGAAAGCCTGGTCTACTGATTTATTAATAATGAAGCCAAATTGGTGCAGATGAATGATTTTGTTAATATGGAGATGGTATTCAGTCTTGATAGTATTAATTTTTCTAGAAGCTTTTTAAAAGCAGGCATATTAGTCTATATGAGTGAGGATTGTTCTGGGGCTTGTTTGTCTTTAAAACGAGAACTATTTTGGTTTTGGTTTAGTGGGAAAAGTGGCAGTTTTCTAACAAGAACTGATCAAAGATTTTATGATATTCCTATTCGTTTTTAAAATTTGCTTAAAAATTATATTGCCTATGCCGTCAGGTCCAGGAACGTTTTTGGGAGTTAAGTGTTTAATAGTATTTTCTATTTTCGTCAGAGTTGGGGAGTTATTGCAGGATGTTTGTTCAACATTTTCTGTATTATAGAAAGATTTTGATTTTAAACTTGGTTGACCTTTTTCTTAATCTTGGGGAAATAAATTGTGCTAGTATTTGGTTGATAACATCATTTGCAGTTACCAGTGAGATAGGGAAAAGGTGTAAAGGACCCTTTATTAATCCAAATAAAGTTTAATTGACGGCACAATCTCGTGCTTACAAAAGCCTTAGCTTTGGCTTTAAGTCAAAGACAATAGATGAATTAATGAAATTAAGTGAAGGCTAATAAAACTAATGAAATTTAGTATAGCCTTCATAGTATAACTAGCGCGCAAGCTGGTTTTGACGGAAGTCGGCGTAAAGAAGCCCAATGGAAAGAATAACTCAATGCCGCAGAATACTGATTGCTAGAGAAATCAAACTTAGTAACGTGGTCTTCAAGCAGGCAGAACATGTTCTGATTTAACTCCCCATAACCTTTCTTTAAATACTTCTTTCTATCTAATTTGAATATTGCGCTGTGGAAATATACATTCTGGCAACGAAACGAGGTTTGATAGAAAAGCAATTTAACATAAAATAAGTGCTTAGAAATCTAATTGATAAATATTCTTATAAGGACAATACAAAATATATATTATCATAATTTATATATATAACAAAATACGATAGCTGCTTTAAGAATAATTGACGGCCTCAAAAATTATTCTAGATTTGGTGCTCTTCCCTAAATTCATCCTTTCTCCTAAATTCGAGATTATTCCAAATTGCATAATGCTGTTTGAAAAATGGAACTAACATTCAAAATTAACCAATCACAGATTAGCTGTACTTTGTGCAACTACGAAGTATAAACACTGAGCCACAAGCACTGCGCTTCCCTTTCTTCCCTGACTTCTGCCATGCAAACAACTCTGCGCCGCTTATGCTTCCCTGCCTCACAGCCAACTCTATAATGGCCTTGACGCCCCGAAGTCACGTGATCCAGATGGTCGATGTGTTCTTGTGGTTTTGAAACCGTTATGTGGTTGTGAATCCGTTATCGTGAATTTTTTGGATATGTATTTTGCTAATGGTGGATTATTTTGCTATTCAAAGTGATTTTAAATAATATAAGCTTTATGTAAAGGTAAGTAATAGTTTTATCTATCTTTCGTTTCATATTTTTTTAAATTTTTAGATTTATTTGGGAATATTTCGAGCTATTCTCAAGTCTATCCAAAAATTTCGTTTTAACATTGAATGCATTTACTCTAATTTGAACATTTTGCATAGTATTGTTTTGAATATTGTTTTCGTGTAGTACATTAGGAATTCTTTATTTTGATTATTTATTTCTAGTAACATATTTGAATGCAGAATGCTTCGATACTGCAGTGTATTTGGTTGCATATCCAATTGCGACAAAAATGAGAATGTCACTACTTACTCTTTACCTAAGTCACCTAAAAGAAGACCTGAGTGGTTAAGGAAAATTCCTCGAGATTTAAGCAAATTAAAAAACCCCGTAGTTTGTATAAAACATTTTGATGAATCACAGATAATAAGAAAGGACTATATAATCTATAAAAATGAATATAAAGAATATGACAAAAATCCCTGGATTCATTCAAGGCGCTGTACCATGTATATTTGAAAATACTCCCTCATATTTAAGTACAAAGAAATCCAAATCACGCAGACTTGTTGATATAGAAGAAGTAAATTATAAGAAAGCCATTCAGGAAAGTTTACTTCAGCAGAAAGCTGATTTAGAAAAAAGTACCTTAAAATGCCCTCAAGATGTGGTTAATTACTTACGGGAAAACATTTGTAAATTTAAAAATAAATGGTTTTGCTTAGATGAGGATGATTATGATATAGTTCACTTATGTTTATATACAACTCATGAAAATTGTCCAAACATTTTGGCATGCAACATTATAAGTATTGGCATGGATTTTGAACTGCACATTGAAAATCGAAAAGTAAGTAAGAAGAAATTTTCAAAATCACCTGCTCTTGATAGAATTTCAGTATTAGATGATTTAATGAGCAATGTTGAAACTTCTGTTAATAATACAGCATTTCCATCTGTGTTAGAATCTGTAATTACATTACTAAATTCTGTTGATTGTAACTCAGATAATTATGAACATATTTCTTTTATAATAGAGCAATTAGAATTATTAAGAGTATAAAAAAATAATAGGCGTTAGAGTAATAGAACTTTAATTTTAACTTCAACATTATTTGTACAATCTTCCGGTGCATACAATGCTTTACTAAACTGCGACTATTTATGTATTCCAAGTACTCGAGTCTTACGCAATATTATGAGAAATTATTCATTATCAAAATTAAGTTTGGCTGGCAGCATTAGTTATTTAGAGAAGAAAAAATGTTTTCTTAATGAACAAGAACTTATAGTAAATATTTTATTAGATGAAATTTACATTCAGCCTATGTTCAACTTTAAAGGTGGTTCTATTTATGGAGGTTCCCGTGATCAACCAGCACTTGCTGTCAAAACAGCTCAGGTTTTTCATGATAACATTAGTTTTTTCTTCATATAAATATGTATTGTATAAATATGTATGTAAATATAGTATTGTTCTAGTTAATGGATTGCAATCTAATGATTTAGAAGGTATGATTCAGAAGATTTTAATAGCACTAGAAAATATAGGTTTTAAAGTTGTTTGTTTGATTTTCGATAATAATGCTGTGAATAAACGTGCATTTTATTTAATGATCCCTAATAAAACTTTGCAGCCGTATATTAAGCACCCTTTAGATGATTCGAGGCTTCTTTTCTTTTTTTTGACACGGTTCATATGTTAAAGTCTGTATGCAATAATTGGTGCAACAAAAAAGTAATTACATTTCCTGATCTAGAAAATAATGATAATGTAAAGAAAGCTAACTTTAAACATTTGGAAATCATGTATGATATAGGGAAATCTTCCATTGTTAAATATGGACATTTACTCACAAGTAAAGCTCTTTATCCTTCAACCATTCAAAAGCAAAATGTGAAACTAGCACTTCCAATCTTAAATCAAAAAACATAGCAGCATTAAAATGTATTTTAAAGGATCACGCAGATGTTTTTGTGAACTCAGAAGAAACTTCTGATTTTATTTCAGTATTTACAACATGGTGGAAAATTGTAAACTGTAAAAGCAATTTTGAAACTAAGCTCTTTAATGATAAATTTCGTGCTGCTATTAACTCTCAGAATGTTGAGCAGATTAATTTCTTAAAGAAACTGGTGTTGTGGCTTCAGATATGGAATCAGTCTGTCCCAATAAAAGAAGCTTTATCACCACAAACATTTCAGGCATTAATAACATTTACAGATGCATTCATTCAATTGATTCCATATTTGTTTCAAAAGTATGAGGCTGAATACATATTGTTAGGAAAATATCAAACTGATGCTCTTGAATCATGTTTTGGAATGTTTCGGCAAATGTCAGGTTCAAATTATTTCAGAAATTACCTACAGTTATTTGAAAATGAGAAGAAGCTTCGTTTTAAAAGCAATGTTATAATTTCATCATCAAATATGAATGCCCCTTTAACGTCACTTTTACCAGATTATGATAAGGATTCTATCTTTACATTTGTGAATATCGACTATTATTAAAATTTACTAATTAACGATTTTTTTTGTTTCTTCTGATGTTTTATCAGTGCTGTTTTATGTTTCAGGTTATGCTTCCATGAAAGAATTAAGGGTGGTAAAATGCAATATTTGCCAGGACTGGTTGCAAAGTATTCATTCAGTAGATACAGCAGATGATACTTAGATGATACTTAAAGAATTAGATAGAGGAAAATTAACTTTACCATCTGAAGTTGCTTTATTAACACCTTAAAATGTACATTTCTTATTTGATGAAATTCTTAAAAACATGGAAGATGCATTTCTTATATCAGAAAAGCAATTAGGTATTTTATATAATTTATCTTAATTAGGTCGAATTAACTTTAATTTAACAGATTCTTGTACTTGTGGAATGACTTTACAAACTCGGTTAGAAAATATCTGTTTGATAACTTGTAAAATAATGTTAAATAATTATACAAAACATAAAAATGACAAGATTAATATAAAATGTTCATATAAAAAAGTTAAAAAATTTACCAGTTAATTTCAGTTAATAAGTCACAACTGTTTATTTTTATTTATGCTTTGCTTCTGCATAGATTATGTATAATATGTTGCATGTGTGTATATGATACAGCTCTAAGTTTATGAATCTATTTTTGATAGTGGAATAGGCCTGTAATTACTCTCTTGGGTGGTTTGGAAAACGTGATACACCATAAAATTGGAGCCGGCACAAATAAAAGGCTGTCCCTTTCATGAATGTAATTAGAATTTAATTCTTTGAAATTTTCTTGAAAGATTTATTCATACCATAACATGCATGTAAGTTTATCTTTATACACAAATGTTATTATTAATGTTATTCTAGCATTTAATTTCATTTCTTTCTTTTGACAAAATTGTGATATCCAGTTTTTATTAGTGAATGGAGTGAAGAGAGATGACCATGGATATTTGCCTTCTGAAAATTTAAAATTCTAATGTAAATCCTGCGACCTACTCACGTTTATTAATTTTACTTATATTATTTTAAGAGAAAACTGTTATTTTCGGCAGAGTTACACTTCGCGATTCCAGTGAAGAGAAAAGAGATCGACTATTTCTTCCGAAACTGATTTCGCTTCAAGGCCATGATAAAGTCGGCTGTGTCCCTGCCTGAAATGACTGTGTATATAAATCTGTGTATATAAATTATTTGTATTCAAATATGATCGAAAAGAAATTTGTCGTCCAAAGAAATAATTTTTGATGTGCCTACAAATAAAGATGGTAATTCGCCTAAATTAGTTTTGTCAACGTCTTCATCTTGCTTTATCCACCCAGCCATGCCTATAGCGAAAACGTACCCAACCTTTCTTTTGAACAGGGGGGATATGTAAGATATAACAAAATATGATAGTTGCTTTAAGAATAATTGGCGACCTCAAAAATTAACATCCCAAATTTGGTGCGCTCCAAGTTTATCCTTTCTTTCAAATTCAAGATCATTCTAAATTACGTAATGCTGCTTGAAAAATGGAGCAAAACTCCAAAATTAACCAATCACAGAATAGCTGTACTTTGTACATCTATCTTGTATAACTAGCTAATAAGTGCGTATCTCTCTCTCTCTCCTCTTCGCCTGCGTGCTGACAGTTTGTCGCTCAGCCTCTGCTAGCTATCCACCATTAATTAAAATGTAATCGCATATTTAAGATTATGGGGAGCATTTAACACCCCTAGTCTTCTACTGTTATGTATTAAGAAATTCGTTATTCAAGAATAAATGATGTTTTACTATCAAGCTGGTCGTGCTTCTAAAATTCCTTGCGATCATCCATTACGCCATAATGTCCAGTCATCTACGCTGCAGCTTTTTCGGCCATGACTAAATGTTAATTTTTTCCATCTTCGGCAAAAGTGCAATTATTATATATACATATATATACTATCGCAAGTAAAATATAATATTTCTCTGTTTTAATTTAAATTAAACATCGAAACAAAATGGAAGACATAAAACGTAGAAAACGTGTTTCTTAATTAAAAATAATGACATGAACTCTTGTATTAGAAACTTCGTACGAAATCTTATACTTTAACTGTAACATATTTAATGTAGTAAATTAAATTCAGGTAATTAATTCTGTGATTCAATGATGCTAAGAAATAACTGGCTAATTTCTCTCATTAAGATGTTTTTGCAAACCTAGCAGCTGCGGTAAGATTACTAATTTTTGCAATGCAAAACCAAATTAAATAAACTTTACAATAACACAGAGGCTGAAAATTTAAAGTCATACCTGGGGTAAACAAAACCATAAAGCCAAATCAAACTTAGCATACACATAATTAAGGAGAAAGTGAAGCAAAAAAAAGTGTAACTAATTAAAGGAATTGTTTTCAGGTAAAAAAATATGAATTATCATTCATATCTGTAAAAAGCCTTAAAATGATTATATTAACAACAGTATTTTGATATAAAATTTAATGCATTTTCTTACGTTCCGAAATAATAAGAGACTTAACATATCAAATGCCTAATTAAATAAATATATTTTACTCATAATTAATAAGTATATATGCACTGAACAGCTTTTTCAAATCTAATTACAAACTCATATTTCGGAGTCTATTTCATTATGAAAAACTTCATAGACCAAAGGAATAAATAAATAAATTGCAACAAACTGATATTAGTAGGAAGATTAATTGCTAATTTATTCCGTTTTTGAGAAGTTAGATTCACAGAATAAAAAATGGGTGCAATTTTATTAAAGTTTTGTTTATTATTGGGGGACCTTCGTAAAGATTATTACAAGAATGAATAATTTAAATGCACAGTTGTTATGTCAAGTGAGTTTATAATTAATTACCCCAGGAGCAATAATTTGTATTAATTTGTGTACTATAGTAAAATTACAATGACTTTATTAATACAAATAAAGTTTAATTGACGGCACCCTTTTGTGCTTACAGAAGCCATAGTTTTGGCTTTGAATCAAAGATAATGGATGAACTAATGAAATTTAGTGTAGACTAATAAAACTAATGAAATGTAGTATAGGCTTCACAGTATAATTAGCGCATAAGATGGTTTTGATAAGTCGGCGTAAACAAGCCTAATGAAAAAAATAACTCAACGCTGCATAATACTCATCGCTAGAAAAATCAAACTTAGTAACGTGGCCTTCAAGCAGGCAGAACACGCTCTCATTTCACCCTCCATAACCTTCCTTTAAATACTTTTTTCTGTCTAATTTGAATATCTAGGGCGGTGGAAATATGTATTCTGGCAGGGAAAGGGAAACGAAGCTTAATAGAAAAGTAATTTAAGATAATATAAGTGGTTAGAAATTTAAGTGATAAATATTTACATAAGCATACTACAAAATACATACTACCACAATTAATATATATACTATATAATTTGTGTACTATAGCCAAATTACAATCGTTTTATTTGTTTTGTGTATAAAATTAATAAAGTTAAATTAATAAAGTAATCCGAGAAAAATTAGAATGATATAGTTCTTTTCTCATGCAGAAAATGTATTTAAGATTCGAAAAAAAAGGTGGTTTCATTTTTGTTCGCAAATGTAACAGGTGAATCTTAAGTTCAAATTAGCATTATCGTCCAATTCTTTAATTATTCTAAATATACAATAGAAACAAAAGTATTTTTTTTCGGTTCGGAATGTGTTTTAATTAAAGCGTATGTTTGGATAATGCGTATTAAAGTGCAATGATTCATTCTTTTCTTATATATGCAAGTTAAAGAGCTCATAAAAATGCATAAGTTCATAATGAAGCTTCTTTTCACAACTTTCGAAATCCATTATTATGCGCGTTTCCCCTTTAAATTTTTCAGATTAAAATTAAGTGTTTTTATCTTTCTCCAGCAATGTGTCTGGAAGCTAGTTTCTTAAATTTATTCAATGAAAAATATAATAATAGTTTTTAATCATAAATGAAATTTTAATAAGGAAATATAAAAGAGTTTAATAATTCAAGCTCTAATGATGTCGGGAAATAATAAAGCTAAAAATTAGGGTGGATGATTACTTTTAATATTCACTTTTTAAATGTTCTACAACTTACCGTGAAGACTAATTTTGACACTATTATTAAATCATGACATGGTTATTTCTTACTTTTATGCAATTGTAGAAATTACTGATTTTAATAAATGGTAAATATTTTAAACATCCGATAATCTGGCATTTAATGTTTTGGAGCATCCTTTCTTCCATAAAATAACACTACTATCCTATGATTTGGTATTATCTGAAGGACTTGGCAATTGTTTCGCATGTTTTTGCCATTTTTAGCTATTGTCGAATTAGCCGAATTTTAATATAACATCATAAAAAATTGGACTTTTTTTCATTGTTCAATCCTTACCCTGTAATCTGAGTTCTTCAATCGGATTCCCTAAAAATGCGCTTCAACTGAGAATCGAGTTATTTCGAGGGCGTTTTGTAATGTACATGAGTACGTTTAATAATGACCATCAAGGTGTTGATTACTTATTATTCTCATATAATTTTCTAAATAATGTACTTTACTTATATAAGGTGCTTCTAATTTATTCAACTGATGAAGGAAATCAACAGAGAAGAAAAATTCAGCATTAAAAAGAGAGCTAATTTCACGGTGTATTAAGTCAAAATATTTTCTTATCAAAATTTTAGTATCATAATGAAATATTAGGAAATTACCACCTGAATACTCTTTTTTTACCTCAGATTATCAAGTTTGTATTTAATTATACATTTTTTAATATTTTCGTTGGTATTGTGTTTGCAGAAGCAATTTTAAGGATATTTTATAATCCTAACTAAAATGCTTCTGGGGTTTTATAAATCACTTGGCTTGTTTAACCACAACGCAAACATTCATTTTTACATTTATGGTCTTTATTTTAAAGACTTTTCTTTAGATTTTGAAAGTGTATTTTCAAATAAAAAGAATGTATGATTAATTACATTTCAGCAATTGTTACAGTTTTCTCCTCTTCTAGGTTTTTAATTTGGTTATAAATTGAGAGTATCTTGCAATGCGCCAGTTTTTTGTGAGCTTATACTTTTCAATAAGCTTGTTATCCCCTAGAGTAAATTCTAGGATACTCAAAATTCTTCCTAAAATATTCAGTGAAAAAATCAGTTACAGATTTTAGATTATTATATATATATATATATATATAGATATAGATATAAGCTATTAAACGTGAATATAAACAAAACATACAGATTTTATCAAGCCTCAAATTCAATTGCTTACTTTTGAAGTAAAGTATTGGTATTGCTATTTATCCATCGGTTGATGTTTCCTCAAATTGTTTCAGATATTAAAGCAGCTTAATCAAACTTGTTTGCTTTTGAAGCTGATTGAGTTCGCAAAGAGATTTCGGGGAGCTATTGCAAACTCCAAATAACAGAAAGAGTCTTTGAAAAGGCATTGATGAAAAAGCAACAAATTTATAAAGCCCTAGAAAACGGTGAAGCAAATCTTCCCCAAATATAACTTCTAAGAAATAATTTACTGTTTTTCCATCATAAAAGTCATAAAGAATCCAAATCAAAGATTACCTTCTCTAATAATAGGCTTCTAATTCCTTTACAAGTAATGCCAAAACAGAAGTTTGGCGGAGTTTTCAATTTCAGCCTTTTCAGCTTCTTAATAGTTTCTTCTTACTCCAGCGATTGCGTGGAGCATAAAAGAAAGAAGGAATGATCTGCCTTGAGCTTATTTGGTGTCAGTGCTTCCCCCAAATTAACTTTGTTTTCTCTCGTTCCTTCGTTCGTTTTCATCCAAATCTTCGTTCTTTTCATTCCCCAATGCAATCATTGCCGAAACTGAACTCTGCAACATTCATTACATCGTCATCCGAAGTATTGAGAACATCTCTATCCAACCTAGAACGTGTTGTGTGCCGAGCTGCTTGCTTTCTGCTGTTGCCATTCTCCGCTAGTCTTACATCTCATCGTATACGTTTCTTTGTTCCCCTTTTTGGTGATGTAGTTAGCTTTTAGAAGGAATTTCTCTGAAGTAACAAAACCAGGTTTCAATTACACTTGCTCAAAAGAAAATAACGTAATCCACGACTATTATTAACTGTAACTATGTTTAACTTTTGATCAAAAACTTAATTAAAATTATAATAGTACATTCTGCTTCTCTTGCTTCTCGTTTAATTTCCAGAAGTATTAATTAAAGCCACTCACATGATTATTTCTTATCTCTATAACATTTCAAGAAAACGTTTGATTCTTTCCTATTATACAACAACAAACAGCAAACAATCTTTTACAGAGAGATATATTCGCCAACTTTATCTGTTGGTCACTTTTAAATTAAATGAGATTTTTTAATCTCTTAAAACAGTGTTATGGGTTTCAAAATAAGTATAAAAATAAGTTATCAAAATAAGTAAAATAAAATTAAATAAATTAATAATAAAAAAGAAGTAAAAATTAAAGCAAGCATTCTGTATAATTTTTTCTGTGTTGAAATAAGTAACCTAAAAACTAATATACAATGTGTTTATAAAGTCCCGGACCCATTTTGATGATTAATAACACATAAAATAATAAAGATTGATTAAAATTAATAACATAAATGGTTAGATAGACTCAAAAAGTTTCATAACCCTTGTCAATGAACTTCCACGTGTGCCCCCTTCGTCGCACGGAGAATATCAAGTCGATATTCAATTTCACGCCAGGTACCGGCAAGCATTTCGGCATCCACAGAAGCTATTGCGGTTGTAATTCTGCCTTTTAGGTCATCCATGTTCGACACTCTCCTCCTTTAAACGTTATCATTTACAAATCCCCAAAGGAAAAAGTCCAGCGGCGTTATATCAGGTGATCTGGGTGGCCAAGGAATTGGACCTCCTCGCTCAATCCATCTTCCTGTAAAATGGTCATTCAAAGAACTACGAACGGTGGTACCCCAATGAGATGGTGCACCATCTTGTTGCAAAAAGACACGTGGCTGAAGCTTTTCTAGTTGTGGAAATACGAAGTTCTCCAACATGTCTAAGTATACGACTGATGAGACCGTCTTTTCTGTAAAAAAGAAAGGCCCAATGACTCGGTCCACACCACACATTAACCTTTGGGGAATCCCTTTGTGCCTCACGGTATTCATGAGGTTTTCAGATCCCCATATACTCACATTATGGCGATTAACAATCAAGTTATTCAATCAATAAATGCCATACGTTTGTTTATATCTTCATTATTTTATGAGTTATTAAACATCAAAATGGGTCCGGGACTTTATAAAAACCCTGCATTATTATTGTTGAGAAAAAAATTCATCACGATGAAAATGAGTTTAACAACGGAAACGTTTTCTCTTTGGTTTATTAAGTTGGTGCATAAATCTTTCTAGAAAATCGTTCGGCGAATATTGTCATTGTTGACATTATTTGGCGTACGTCTAAACACAGATAGATTCACGCTTCTAGCTGCCATATAAGAAATCTACATGTATTAGATTCAGCACATTTTTTTCCGCATTTTGAAAAATGTGGTTAAAATTTAGAACCTGCTTTCTGTAAAACAACAGGCAATAGTTTATTTACAAATAAAAAAAAATTCATTAAGTACATGATATAGCCAGCTGAATACGGCGAACAAAACAGTAAAAGATTGTAACAAGTACCTGCGGGAAGTTTGTATTCACAATGTTCTGAACTAATCTTCTGCTAACATTGGACAGCCTAAAAATAGTAGAAATCGACGAAAGCCGTTTTACGAAGCAGGTCAAATACCGATTGTTTTATTACATGCTGCCTAGATGGGAAAGTCGTTAGTGTCTCTGACTGTCGTGCCGAAGGGCCGGAGTTCGAATCCCGGAGAAAGCATGGATATTATTTGTCCGCCCCTTCATAGGAGGCAACTTGTTAGGAGACTCCATAATAACCAGACCACAGCTTCCGTCCTCAGTAGTGACCAATGCTTATAAATGGCTAGAGCCCCTTTGGACTGAGAAAGTCTGAATCACTTTTCATATATTGCTACCAAATATTGCAGCATTGCAGCTCTGTATTATATTTAAAGAAATTAAATAATGAAGAATCTGCATAAATGTATGTATATTTCTCCAAAAAACAACGTTACCTAAAGCTACCCAATTTTAAATAGCGTACGTTTCCACCCGGATATGCAAATCTCGAAGCCCAAATTTGGAATTTGGAATTTGTTTTATTGTCTATTTCATACTTTGCAAAACGTTAACGAATTTTTGATGAACAAACTCAAACGATTTAAAAGCGCGCAATGGCAACACTCTATGGAGGGGGGGGAAACCTTTTTATCTAAAGTGCGCGGAACTGTGTATCGGAAATTCTAAAGATAGACTTATTTTAAAATTATTTTGCGATATTGCTGTTGAACTGAATTTTATGGTTTAATTCCGAAGAACGTGATATTTAATAAACAAAGGTAACACACAAAATGTTAAAAAAACGCCTCTTTGGAAGTAATTTAAAATCTGAAACCTTTCAGCATTTTTTTTTAAAATTCTATTTATTTATTTTTTTTCATTCTATGAAAATATTTTCTTTCCTGCACACTGTGAGATACGTGCACTTCAGTTTTCAATATAATGTGCATACACATAGTTGGAATTCTTTATTGAAAACTGACCAAACGGACGCGCTCAGTAGAGCAATAATTTAATAATTTTGCAACACCTACTATGTGTCAACATCATATTCAACTCAGGATGTGAACAGCAGAATAATTTAATCATTGGTCATTGGTCCGTGTCAACATCAGCCGGATCGTTAGGTTTTGATAAATAGAAGAAAACGTTTTGGATGAAAATGACCGCCTGTTATCTGTCTTAATTGTAAACTTGCATTTCTGAAAATAGATTTTAGATTTTAGATTCTGATTTTAGAGTTAGTAGCTCTGCATAATAAATGAAGTTACTTATATGTGTGTGTGTGTGAATATATTTACCTACATTTGACAACCGCCTGAAGTAAATTTGATCCTTGATCATATTACCCTATCCTATAACAAAATTAAAAAGGAAAAGTCGGAACCAAAATGAAAAAGGATAATTTTGTTTTTATAAAGGCCCTAACAAATTCTTTCTCTAAGGCGTAACCAAAAGGAGTACGTGTAAAATTAAAAGAAACTTCAAATACGTTAACTAAACCGAAAATAATACAAAATAAAACAAAAAGCGAAATCTATGTATTAATCTCTTCTGTTCAATGCTTCAAACCAGAACTTGTCAAGAAAAAAGCGTTTTGAAGGCCTTAATGATAACCTAGTCGATAAACCTAGTCGATTAATGAGTTCCGAATACATGTTTCGTTCCTCTGAATCACCTGAGACTCAAAACCGCTTTATTAGAATCAAATCTTCACTTTAAAATAGCATTTTAGTGACACTCAAATATTCAG
>KK112610.1:236320-250472 GCA_000611955.2 Stegodyphus mimosarum
ATGTATTCGCAGCCACATGACGACAGAAATAATGAACAAAAGTTCAAAACGTGAAATTGTTGGCAAAAAAACTTAAAAAAACAAAATGCTTAAAAAAAACCTAAATAAGCCATACAAACTAATTACAATAATATACACCAAGGGTAAACCCTTAACAATGAAAGAAACAATACTTTTCGAAAATTTAAAGACTTATTAGGTCAGTATTAAAGCCTAAATAAGGATTATCTTATGATAATTACAAGTCGTTTTTTTCTTAACAGAGAACAATGTGTTCTATCCTATAACAACTATTATCTATCCTATAACATATCTATAATTATTCTATCCTATAACAACTACAAGTCATAATTACTCTGTCCTTGCTTAATAGGGAGAAGACGGCACCAGATTTTTCCTTATTAAACTATGTTATGTATTTCTTCGAACTTTGTGAAGTTAATTGCACATTTTTTTTCATTTAATGTAATTTAGTGTGAATAAATACATTACTTATACACTTTTTCTAGAGTTATGTAGCTGCCTTCGATTATCAAAATGTACTTGCAAACAAATTATATCTCTTATATTTCGAAAATATTTGACTTTTACAGCGTTCAGTATCGAGTCATTTCGACACTTCAATATCGAATAAGGCGGGGCGCCTGTATAAGTACTCTTACATATTTTGTAATAAATTCTTCTTTGTAGATCAGATCACAGGTGCTGGACATGAAAGTTCCACACTTCCATTTTCAGTGATCCGATGTTCGGTAATCTGACCTTTTATTTATAAACAGAACTCCTTACGTATTCAAACAATATCTTCTCTTTCAACTTTCTTCACCATTACCTGGAATGCAGAATTTTGTTTCTTTTACTATACTTTTGAATGATATGTAGTTACTACTTTTAAGTTTAAATGAAAAATTCTTTAAGTAATAATAATGTTTTCCTTGACCAAAATGCATATTTCAGCAGAAAATAGTAAAATTTTAGAATTTACGGTCTTTGCGGAATTTACGGCTTTCGACAGTGTCATAATGTCTAATTTATTCAACACGCGGGCGACTCCTCTGCAGCTAAACTGATGAATTTTAGTTGAGTTTTGAATTTTTGGACTTTATTTCCTTTCCTTAAGATTACAGTATTTGAGCAATTAATCAGTTGATGCCACAGATATGACAGAAGCTCGAGAATGCGAGCCAATTTTAAATCAAAGCATGGAGCACATCTTTAATTAGTGAACGGCAAAATGTGGTCATTGATTTCGATAGCTAATAAACCTGAATGAAACTTGATTCCAAAATCATTAAGAAGAGTAACTGGAAAAATTCTACAAAAAAAAAAAAAAAATCTGAAAGGTTTCAGATTTTAAATTACGTCCAAACGGGCGTTTTTTTTAACATTTTCTGTGTTACCTTTATTTATTAAATATCATGTTCTTCGCACTTAAACCATAAAATTCAGTTCAAGAGCAATATAGCGAAATAATTTTAAAATGAGCGCTCTGGAGATAAAAATGCTTTTTTTGGTCGTACAGTGTTGCCATTCATCGCTTTGGAATCGTTGAGTTTGTTAATCAAAAAGTTTTTAATGTCTGACAAAGTATGAAATAGATAATAAATCAAATTCCAGATTCCAAATTAAGGCTTCCAAATCCCCATATTCGGTGGAGGATTACGCTATTCAAAATTTGGTGACTCTAGGTACCGTTGTTTTTATCACAATGCGAGAAACATACATACATTTATGCAGATTCTTCATTATTTAATTTCTTTAAATATAGTACAGGGCGAAAATATTTGATGGCAACAATTTGAAACGTGAAACAACGCTTTTAGTGAATCAACGCAAAATGCCAAAACGAAATTAACAGTCCTTCTAGGCAAATTGCCCCTTTAGACTAATAAACTTTGAACCTTTTCCCGGGGGCTGAGATATATTATGTCTCATGCATTGACTACATTAAATAAGGCTAGAGGACTTTAAGACCACTTTATAGACTTAAAAATTGCTGAATAAAGTGGAATGGAATGCTGAAAAACCTATCACATCGTTTTTCTTTACTTTCGTGCCTGAATACTTCTTTAAATGGCGAAAAGGAATGAAAAATTAATGTCTACAGCCGGCCGGAAAAGGGTATAACATCTTAATCGAGTAACTTTCCGACTGACAGCTATAAAGTCTTCTACGAAGAAATCCTCTTCTTAGGCAGGTAGACCTCACGTGCTTTGTCATATCGCATATAACTGTGAGTATATCCAATCCATTTTTAATTGAAAAAATCTATTTCCTAGCAAGAAAATTACCTGATTGACAATATTATAATTCAAAAATTGCAGAAATAATTTATCTCTTGGCGGAAGGCAAGTGAATACAAGTAGAAATCTCACTTCAAGCAAAAAATATATATAAAAATTTCTCAGCAAACTAGAATAGATGATATTATTTTACAAGCCTTTTAATGACACTCCGGTGCCTTTAAGCTTTAATTAGTGAAAGTATTTAATTCTGTATAGTATTAGTATTTAATTAGTGAAGTATTTAATTCTCCGGTTCTAGATGAAAATTTTAAACCAGAATCACGACGAAAAATAACAGAATCGTTAAGTCCTTTTATGTGACTAATCCATTAATGCTGATGTTCGAATATTTCATTACAAACTATACAAACAAGCAGGTACGTAAGTTGAAGATTACTGAAATAAACTGATTCAAAGATATTGTTTAAAATTTGGCAAAACAGCAACCTTATATTGACATAGATTTTAAAGTAAACTGTAAATTTTGTGGGTCGCTAGTAACGGGTTTGTCAAGAACATTCTGAAGAACAGGGACATATATCTGATCGCTCTCGATTTCGACAGTGTGTTATTTAAAATTCTACACACAAAAAAAAACTTATTTGCTTAATTTTTAGATTAGTGTGTTTTTCTTCCTATTTGATTATTACAACTGGCATGATAGTTGTAATAGTAAAAGAATTTTTCTGTGTATTTTGCGTGTAGTATGTTAAAGCACAACACATAGGCGAAAAAGAGAAGGCTACAAAATTTGGCACCCAGACTTCCTAGGTGTGAACTTCCTTATGCATCTCAAAGAAGTATTTTAAAAAAAGACTATTTTTAGCCGACATTTTTCTTGTTTAATTCAGAAGCTAATGTTGTGGACTTTTCTAGTGTTTCTTCGATTAACATTCGAAATAATCATTGTAGATTTTGAAACTTTACTGTATTGGATAGAGGAAAAACTATTCTTTCAACTGAAGAATCCCTAAATCTGTTCCAACTGAAATGAATTTAGAATCGCTAAATCTGTTGAAGAATTCTTTCAAAATTGATTGATTTTTCGATTTTTAATATGTCTAATATTTTGAAATTTTGATATTAGAAAAATCTATTGCTTTCGAAGTCTTAAACTTTCTCAGATTATAAAACCGACTTTTCGCCAAATTTAAAAGAGAAACGGTGTAAAAAATGCTAATTTAAAAAGCGCTTAAATTTTTTTTAACGTATCACGTTACGATTTCATATACCCAGTTAATTATTGAAAGAGATTTTGTTTATCATGCGTGATTTCGTTTAGAAGTAGTGTCACGTCACCTACTTTGTTGTTATGCTGTGTTGATCAAGAACAGATATTGCATAGTAAGTATATGAATAGATCTCTCCTCCTCAAATTTATCGGTGTTCTAATCCTTTTTGTTTCATGTATTCAAATAACTTTGTTCAAAAATTAAGATCTTTTGGTTCATACATTCAAATTATAGCATTAAAATCTTCACGAGATTTAACTGTGAATAAAGTACGCCCAATGAAATCTAAATATTGTTTCCTAGATCCTCCAAGCCACTGCAGTCAAATACCTAGATGCATTTCTTGACAGAAGGTTAAAATTCAAAACACACATCAATTAAGCCAGAGGTATCTCTCGTAAAAACTTCACGAGAGTATATTTGTCAAATGGGTGGAGTTCCAAGTTGAATGTTGAAACGAAGAATATCTTAATCTCTCACCGATTAAAATCTAGTACCCGTCTGTGATCTTGCATAGAAAATTAACAAGTGTTGTCTGCAAACACAACAGATTAAGACTTTATAGATTATAATGAACTTTTTCTGGTTCGTCCAGAATGCCACGATTCACATACATTGCTTAGTTGACTGTGTTCACTGTCAGCTGTCTTAAGTATGAAAGCGTATGAAAGCTACAAGCTACAAGAAGTATCAAACTACAAGTATCGTATGAAAGCTACAAGAATGAGAGTTCCGAAATTGCAAGGAACTTCAGGAATTATGACTAGCTTATTATCATCAATGAAAGCGCTATTTCAAAGTAAAAGATGGCTGCAATTTTTGTTCTCATGACTGTACCCTTGCATGCTGAACATTTCAATTTTTTTTCATGCAGACAATGTAAAGGTTGTAAGGTTTATCCTAGTTTTATTAACAGTTATTTTAAGTTATGCAACTTTTCTATCTATTCTAATTTCAGCTCACAATTTCCTACCAGAATGTAGTTTCAGAAACGCAGTTAATGCAAATGAGTAAAGCCGATGTTTCGCCGACTTCAAGAGAGAGAATCTGATTTTCCTGACTAGCGCGCGTTTGCCTTTTGGCTACGTTCTGTCTTAGATACTACGCTCGGCCGTACTTTAGGCCCTTCGCCGATTTAATTAATATTTAGAGGCCAACTACTTAGAATTTTCATAGCTTCGGCTATATCCATATCCTTCAGATAGCTTTAGTTAAGCTTAGATAGTTTAGTTTCATAATTATTTAAGTTCAAGCTCAAGTGCAGGCTTTGTGTATACGCCGAGTTAGGAGTTGATTGTATTTATTCTGAGAAATAAAGGGTAGTTAACCTTTCTTAAGTCTTATGTGTTTAAAATACAATAACACGCCGAACAAATATTAATTTAGAAGTCAAATAACAAAAATCAGTGGTTATATTTTAAAATTTTCACAGGACTAGTTTCGATGGTTTTACCGAACCATTACCCTCAGCTCCAAAAGCGCAAATGAACGAGATAAGATATAATGATTAGATAAGATAAGAAAAGAAAGTCTGGACAGGAGACAAGCTCCTGACGCCATCTGTTGATGAAACCATAACTAAAACATAATTTCTTTAAAGGCTGAAGACAAAGATGGATTGGAATTAGGGTCGTTAACTAGAACAGAAGGTTTTTTTTACTGTGAAATGCCTCTAGAAAATCCAGTTTACCAATAGAAGATGTTTTTTGAATAATTTTGGCAGCAGAAAAATTGAAAGTGTGATTTTCGGACCAACAATGTTGGGCAACAGAAGACTTCTGTGTTTCCTTTTTTTCTAACATATGCATCATATTCCTCTACGCGAATAAAGAAATTATGTTTTAGTTTTGGTTTCATCAACAGATGGCGCAAGTAGCTTGTCTCCCGTCCAGGCTTTCTTATCTTGTCATTATGTTTTGTCTCGTTCATTTGCACTTTTGCAGCTGAGGCTGTTGGTTTGGTAAAACCATCGAAACTAGTCCTGTGAAAATTTGAAAATATAACGCTGATTTTTGTTGTTTGACTTCTAAATCTTACGTGTTTGTTTTCACTCTTAAGCGATTATTCGCTTGTTAGTGTTCGTGAGGTTTTAAGATTGAACATTGGAATTAAATAAGTAAAACCCCACAAGTTATCCAAAAAATGCTTTCATAGAGTGCTATTTGTTACGAAAAAAGGATTATGGATGTTCAGAGCAAGTTTCAAGTATAAGCAACGTGTGCAGCAGCCTAAGGCGCCAGATAAATTGACTGTTGTCATAAACGGCATTTCAGTAAAAGTGTATTTCGCTTTGAATTAATAACATGTTTAATTTATATACAGCGTAAATTGTAGTGATTGCCCAGGCGCTGAAAATGCTGAAGATGGGCGTAGGCATGATGGACTGTTATTTTACAGCAATTACAAATTGTGAATAGATGATCCACAAAAATACACTGATAAAATTAAAAAATTGATAGCACATATTAATCGCAAATGATACGAAAAATGATATTTCAATCAAATAATGATTTTAAATATTTAGATGGAATATGTTCTTTGACACTGCAAACACTCGGTTAAAATAATTTCTATTTACTTTGTATGTTGCTCATTTGTAGATGAGGTCTATTTTTCTACATTAATTCATTTGTAAGGCTTTTATACCTATTCTATAAAAGTTTCACAAACACAAAACTAAAATTTTATTAAGTAAAATTAAGTAATGAAAATAACATTATTCAATTTCTTATCATTTGTAAGTCAGGGTTTCTTAACCAGCCTTAGAATATGATTTGTAAATAAAATATGTGGTATGTGAAGTGACATTCGCGGAAAGAAATGAATATTTTTATTTTCAGCCCTGCTTTTATTTTGTTTAAAATGTGAATTATACAATATACACAGTTCTTGTCATCTGTAGATACAGCCAAATAAAACACATAACCGAGCTGTGCTTTTCTTTAACCAAAGAATTAGACATATGTACATTTTTATATCAATTTAGATAATTATTATTAAACAATCGGTTCGTATCTAAACAATTAAAATAGGAAGTTTCTAATGTGTTTGTTTTGATTGCACGTGCCTGTAACCGTGAATAAATACTAAAAACGTGATTTATTAGTTTAAATATTGCTCTAATTCGCTTAAAAGTCTCATAACAGATCAGAATAAGATATTATAAATTAACCAATTTTTTTCCAGTCACCGGTAATTCGATTGTAATGCCAATTAAACCCAGTTTGCCTGTAATTTATCGGTATTTTATTTTTGCAAACATTTGTTGAAAATGTAAGAACAAATAATACAAAAAAATTAAATATTTAAATAAAACTTTATGAGACATTTAAAAATTCTATGAAAATGAACTGTTTTCTGAGAACAGAATATAAAATCCTGTATGTAAAAAAGGAATCCTAATTCAAAAAAATTTGAAAGGTTCTTATTACGTATGTATATAAATATGTACTGCCACGAAACAACGCTAATAAAAGTCTTCGTTTATATGCATTGTTACGGATTTCGTATTTATTTAGAAATGTAATTAAAGTTGTTTTATTTTCCCGTGCAATGCACACGATTTTTGAAGAGAAAGCTACGTCAGAAAAGTAAAAATAAAAGAGCGAGTGCATTTAATATTTAACAAGTAAATATCTCGTTATTGCTGTTGCCATCGAGAAAATAGGTTTTACCAAAATATTCTAGCGAATAATTAAAAAGCTTAAAAAAGCCGAATTAGAACACCTCATCTCAGCTGTTTTAAGAGAACTGTTGTTTACCTAATGCTGTTATTGATTGTAGTGAATTCGCTCCTTTGTTTTGAATTCAGTTCTCTTTAACGTTTGAGGTATTGTGATATTGTAGAAATATCTCTGTGGAAATATTTCAGCCTTTTGCTTTATTTTTTTGTGAAAAAAATAAATTTTATCATCTCTTTAACGACTTGTGCATTCAATCCATTACGAACCCGTACGCACGCAACAATTTTTGGTGTCAGAAGTGGGATTCGAACCCACACCCGGAAGTTGCTGCCTTCGCATATAAAAACACGCCGGATTAATTGTTTCGCGTTTAAAAATGTGAAGTTTGTTTTAAAACATAAAACTGCCATTTTTCTAAATGTAATTTGTAAATGATTTTTTTTAAATTAAACACTAAAACCACATAATTTATTAAAATATTTTTATTGAGATCTATATATATGTATTTTAAATGTCCCAGCCATAGGAAAAGCTCTTTCAACTTCTTCCCTTGTTCATCTAGTATTAACTATGAAATTAATTAATGCTAAAATGATGTTTAAATTAGAAATGATAAGAAAATAATTATAACAGAAAAATGGATATCTAACTGGTTAATTTAGTTCTTTAAGAAAATAGAAGTTATCCAGTTCATCAGAGAATTTATTTGTTAGAATGTACAGAATATTAATTAGCCATTCGTTAAAAATACGCATCTCCAACTATCCGGATCGTTTTATTCTTTTTTCTGGGGAAAGTAAAATTTAGTTTTCTTATGCGTTTTTAGCAGATATTTATGCGCTTTATTGAATGAAGTAAAATAAAAAG
Organism: Stegodyphus mimosarum; assembly: GCA_000611955.2. Taxonomy (NCBI): domain Eukaryota; kingdom Metazoa; phylum Arthropoda; class Arachnida; order Araneae; family Eresidae; genus Stegodyphus; species Stegodyphus mimosarum. The sequence goes on from KK112610.1 coordinate 244,388, forward strand.
ATAATTTAGTAAAACACATAATTTATAAAACCCATTAAATATACACATAGGACACGAATAATCTATAATATTCAGAAAATATGCCTGTTAACATAAACAGAAAAGCAGTTATTGTTTTAAAAGCTGTTATGTATTGTAGTTACTACACGCAAGCCAACTATTTATTTATTTATATTTTTTTTAACGTTCCGAGTTAATTCCATGCATATTATGCATAAGGACAAATACTGCTCTTTTCCAAAAAGTAGACTAAACAAACATGATGGCGTCATGTCATTTCCCTTTTCCTCTTCCAGAAATTGTTTCGCACTTTGTTTAATTTCGGTGTGAGGCACAAATATAATTATTAGCGTTATTGTTTGTATATATTAGCGTTATTATTTGTATTTCAGTCAGAACTTGTTTTGTTTAAACTGAAACAGAAAATAGTTGTGTAATTAAGAAATCGAAAAACAGTTTCATTGCTGATTCCGCCGAAATAAAAATCTATTCTCTATTTTTGTCTTTTGATGGTGAGGGAAATCTTTACCTAACTATACAATATTTTTCAAATAAAATTCATAGCCGTTAAAAAAATCCTGTCATTTTAGTAAGTACGCATGTGATCAACATTTTAGTAAGCATATATTTGATCTACAGGAAGAGCAGAAAAAAAAATAGCCATCCTTTTCGAATTATTTGCATGCACTATGCGGTCCCATTTTTACGGATACTGGGAGTTCTAAAATTTTCTTTAAAGAAGGACTAAACTGTTAACTAGAAATATCAATCTCAAAATAATAAATAGATTTACATCCTGATGATGAATCCAACTTAATATTTCAATATGTTGAAATGTTAAAAATTTAAAGATCGGTAGTAAAAAGAAAGTTATACTAAACTAAGGTTGAGCGCGCGTTCCGTTTGAGTATCTAAACAGGTCCTGCCATCTACCGCCAATAAATGGAAAAACATTTTTATTTCTTTTGGTAGATGTGCATTTATTTTCAAAGGGGGATAAACCATTTGATTGAATAACACAAATCTGAACATATTTTAGGATATTAACGATTGTTTAAACAATAAAAATAACATACGTACTGCACAAATTTATTGTATTTTTATACGCATAAAATTGCTAAGAATGAAAGAAGTACAAATCAAGTCCATAATAATCACAATACTAACTTCGGTCTTTTTGTTCTTCGTTCTATCGTTTGTAACCTCTTTTTAAAAGATTTTAGGTCTTTGTAACTCTTTTCTCTAGCCATTGGAAATATTAAAAAACAATCATAATAAATAGATGATGAATGTACTAACGACAACGTCATAAAATGTTTGAATTAATTTTATTTATCTATGTGAAATATATTTTTAGAATGATATGAATAAACACGAATGCAATTGATTTACATAGGGCAATAAATAACAAAATCAAATTATAACACTAACAAACAAATGAATAAATAAATAAATAAATTAAAACTCACCTTTTTGAGATAAGTCATTTTATATTATACCTGATAATTAATTCTTTTATCAAAATGAATATTCAAAAAAATTATTACATTTTTCGACCACAGAATAAAATTAATTCATACACTAGCAAATTGTAACTTAAGCCTTTTCTTATTGTTCAATAAAATTAGTGTAAAAATTCGAAATAACTGAACATAAATAAAAGCAATAGAATGCGTTATGAATGCATTGTAGAAATTAGTCTTCCATTTTTAATTTGCTCTTTTTTCTTTTATGAAGTACTTTTTGTTATCCAAAACAGCAGTCAGCAAAAAAAATATTTTTATTTTCCTATTTTTCCTACCTATTTAGATACCCAAATTAAAAATATTAATTTGAGCGAAAGATGTAAACTGAAAATACATTTTTAAAGAACTTTTACTGGTATCAAATTTATTGTCATATTGCTGTAAACTGCGGGAATTACAGGAATTAATTTTACAGTTGTTTATGGATGTTATTATAATTTTTTGTGATGGAAAAAGTACTTTTATAATGAAATTCGACTTTTTTTAATAATGTATTTAAGACTTTATTTGATACACTTATTGTGCCCCTGTTATTTATTGCTTTAATATATATTTTTTACGATCTTATTTCAGATCTAATTAACATACAATATGATCTATAGCTTTTATTTACTAGACTAAAAACTGTTTTGCTTTAAGTCTTCAAAATTATTTTAAGTATAGACATACAGAGGTGTTTAAGCTATACATGAAGCATCAAATTCGAAATTATAACTGCAAATGTTTGAAATAATTTTTTCTTTCCGAAATGCACTATTAAATGTAATTGTTTCTCCAAACGATGAATTATTCAGCATTAATATAAAAATTTAGTTTCAAAGTTTTTCCAAGAGTCTTAGTGTTATTCCATAATTTAGTTATTTAAAAGTTTTATAAGTAAGGATTTTTCCGGAAATATATTTAAATAAAAACTTTATATGATACAAAGCAGCCAACAGTCTTATGATGTTACAAATACCTTTAAAGGAAATTTTACAAAAGTTTTGAACCATTACATTACGTTAAGCTACCATGCATTTATCATATATGCGAACTGGAAAATACTACCTTTCAGCGAAAGCCAAAGCTCTTAACTCCTCATTCATTAGGACAGACAAATGAGCAGCTTCCTGAATGATCTCATTCAATGTGAAATAAATGGACATTATATTTATGCAAAAGCTTAGCCTGAATTTTTATGAAAAAACAAGCAGCTGAATACTAAATTAAAAAAATATGTTCATGAATAGAAGTTAGAGCTAGATACATTCGAAAACCGGCCATAGTGCATTAATATAGTTTTAAATATTGCATAGCATATAAAATAATGAAATGCTTATAATAAAAATTTAACATTCACCAGATTTAAGGTCGGAAAGAGAAGTTTTTCAGGGGAGGTTTTCAAACAATTTATATCCAGAGTCATAATTCAGTTTTACTCCATTGATGCAGATAGCACTTTAATATATTTACAAGTATAATCAATAAATCAATTATCTTAATATATTATTGAACCGTCTTATTTCCTGATAAAGTTTAATATTATTATGGTTAACGATGGTATTGGTAAAATCAGTGAGCCAAGTTATTACATTTCATTTATCATGTTACGAATACTGTTGGTATTTATTTACACAAGGTATAAATTTACGTAAAAGTATAGTTTCAGTCTCAGGAGAAAACACAGAACATTTAATTCAAATAATTTGCAGGACTGCTATTAAATATATTTAATAAAATTTAATAAACTGGAATTAGAAGAAGGAAATTTCTCTGAATTCAGAAAGCTCGTAAATTCCCACACTTATTATTAGAATCAAGCTTTTCACATATCTTTGGGCTTTACAATCCAAGTGACTAAAATCACATTTTTCGATACGCATTCTGTTGAAAGATTAAAAAAGAACCCTTATTTTTTTCCTTATGTGTAATGGCTTTTGAGACTTGTGATTGTGCCTTTTGATTGAAATAAACTGAAAAATCGCGATTTGCTTTGTATGAGGTTCATACGATTTTCCAATGAAATTTTTGCATTGCAATTTATAAAATCATTTTGAACAATAAGACATATCTATGCTATACAGGATGTTTGTAAAGTCCCGGACTATTTTGATGTTTAATAACTCATAAAATAATAAAGATAGATTAAAATTAATAACATAAATGGTTAGATAGACTCAAAAAGTTTCATGACCCTTGTCAATAAACTTCCACGTCTTCGTCGCTTCCATTCCACGTCTTCGTCGCTTCCACTTCCATTCTTCGTTACACGGAGAATATCAAGTCGATATTCAATTTTACTCCAGGTACCGGCAAGCATGTCGGCATCCACAGAGGCTATTGCGGTTGTAATTCTGGCTTTTAAGGCATCAATGTTCGACACTCTCCTCCTGTAAACATTGTCCTTTTCCCCAAAGGAAAAAGTCCAGCGGCGTTGTATCAGATGCGTTATATCAGGTATGGGTGGCCAAGGAATTGGACCTCCTCACCCAATCCATCTTCCTGTAAAATGGTTATTCAAAGAACTACGAACGATGGTACCCCAATGAGGTGGTGAACCATCTTGTTGCAAAAAGACATGTGGCTGAAGCGCTTCTAGTTGTGGAAATACGAAGTTTTCCAACATGTCTAAGTATACGACTGATGAGACCGTCTTTTCTGTAAAAAAGAAAGGCCCAATGACTCGGTCGCGCATTAGTCCACACCACACATTAACCTTTGGGGAATCCCTTTGTGCCTCACGGTATTCATGGAAGTTTTCATGGTATTCATGGGGGTTTTCAGCTCATAATTATAATTAATAAACAATTAATAAGCGGACGATATTTAGAAAAGTGCAGATATTTAGACTGGAAAATGAAATTATCTGAAATTAGCAACACGCGCAGACGATATTTACAAAAGTAAAGATATTCAAACCTGAAAAGCAAAATATATAAGTTATTCCATCAATAAATGTCATAAGTTTGTTTATATCTTCATTATTTTATAAGTTATTGAACATCAAAATATGTCCGGGACTTTATAAACACCCTGTATTATACCTACATTTTCTTCCAATTAAATTTGTCAATTTCTTTTAATTTTATCTGCTTGTTGATTTAGCAGACTGATTAAGACTTTTTAAGGCAGCTCTTGTTTTATGAAGGCGTGTATGTAATTTATCAATCAATTTAATATTTTATTGCTTTTATTACTGCATCTTTATACAGGTTATTATTTTCTTATTTTCATATAAAGATCTGTGCTTTATCGCTCGTAAATAAAAAGCTGTAAACTTATTCTTAAATTACAGAGAGTTCTTCATCGATGGGCTGGAATTCTAGAGAATGCTATAAGGAAAGGTAACAAAAATAAATAAAATAAAATAAAAATTACCAAAAAATTCTGATGGCTTTCAGATTTTACATTATGCCCGGGGCGTCTTTTTTTTAACGTTTTCTGTGTTATTTTTATTTATTAAATATCGTGTTCTCCGCACTTCAAGTACAAAATTCAGTTCAACAGCAATATCAGAAAATAATTTTAAAATGAGCTTATCTTTAGAATTTCCGATACACAGTCTCGTGCGCTGAAGATAATTTTTTTTCCGTGCAGTGTCTCCATTCAGAACAAATGAATGTCCAGAACAAATTCCAAATTTGGTTTTCCAGATTCGCATATTCGGAGGAATATTACGTTATTCAAAATTTGATGGCTCTAGGTACCGTTGTTTTATCACAATGAGAGAAACATACATACATTTATGCAGATTTTTTATTATTTAATTTCTTTAACTATGCTACGATATTTGGTGGCAACAGTTTGAAAAGTGATAAAGGCATTTACAGTGAATCAATGCAAAATACCAAAACGAAATTAACAGCCATTCTGAGCTAACGCTCCTTTGAGCTAATAAATAAAAACTAATTAATGAATAATTAAATAAAATTTAAAGGGATAAATTATAAATAAATTAAATAAAATTTAAAGGGATAATAAAAACTAATTAATGAATAATTAAATAAAATTTAAAGGGATAAATTATAAATAAATTAAATTAATAATAAATCAGTAAATACTAAATAAAAATATCATAAAAGTTAAATAAGCAATAAATTTGCAATAAATTTGAAAAATATCGAAAACATTAAGTAAAACAATTAAATAAATGGAAGGTGGCTAAATTCATAATGACAACATATAATGCAGAGGATAAAAGGTAGATTTTCGTTTCTGCAATCAAACGCCATATTGCAAAAATTCACTCAAATATTCACTTGATTGCACTTGATAAGCACCTGATTGACCTCCAGATGATGCAACGCGTGCCTTGAATTGCATATCAGAAATCGTTTGATGACTTTTATTGGATATTGCTAATTATGCTTGCCTTTTATACATTTCTTTCAAAAATGGATTGCATCGATTGACTATTTCATGGAATATTTTTAGTTTTGTATATGTAAAGATAAATTTGGACATGAGTGCATTTTTAATTAAGAAACATAAACACTTTTATTAATATCATTTTATTTATTAATTTTATTTTAGTTGATAAGTATAAACACATACGTAATGCAGTATTGTAACGGTTGAGT
>KK112611.1:0-16929 GCA_000611955.2 Stegodyphus mimosarum
CTCGGCGGGACTGCAACCGCTGTCCAAGAGGGAATTTCTAATTTTCTCATATTTATTTTTTGAGATAATATCTTTGCTCTTTATACTATTTGAGCTTGTAGCAGCTAAGTTTGCATTCTGGTCAGACTCTAGGTCAATAATCTCAGGTTGTTTTCCTTGCTTGCGTGACGCGGGGGTAATAAAGCCCTCCGAATCGACGCTTGCAGTCTTACGTTTTCGACCTCCGGCGGCCATTGCTGGCTTAGAAGGAGAATGAGGATTTTTCCCCCCCTGTTTCTTCACGCTATGCGTGCGAGAAACAGGTTTAAACTTCTCTTTGGAGTGGGAAAGAGCTTGTTTGTCAGCCATCTTGGCTAATTTTTCGTTTTCTAGTATCTGCTTAAATTCTTCAAGCGTAGCAGGCAATTGAAAAATTTGTACCTCTAGCTTGTTGGCAATTAGATTGATCTTATTAAAGAGGGTCTTACCCGCAGTATCCAAACTTTGGTATCCTAAGTTATCAAGCGGCGCTCCGGTGCGTTTCATGTGCATCTTCTGCGTTTGAATCGCTTCGAATTGCTGCTTGAGAGCGTAGAAATCTGCAATCAGCTGCAATCTGGTGTCATCATTAGTAGTATCCAGGTTTGAATTATCCAAAGTAGCTGGTATGTTACTCTCCGTTGTACACAATTGCACAGGGGTAGTATCCATATCGGTGTTAGTATTATTTTCACAAAAATTCGTAAGATTTGGTTGCGTCGGCTACGAATTGATACGTATGCAACTGCTCTCAGGGATAACCTGAGCCTTGTGCTACATCATTTTAATATCCCGGATAACTATGAAGTTAGTGCTTGTGAAAACGAATACCGAATGGATAATAAAAAACGACTCGAAAAACTGGAGGCGTGCTCATCTCTTCTCAAGGGTAAGTGCGATTTCCTATTGTTAGGCAGGGAAAAAGCTAATTGTAATATTAATCCAAATGTGTGCCATAAACGTAAAAATGTTTTAAATGATGATGAAAATCTTAATGAAAACACTGATGTAGGATTTAAGAAGCCGCTAAAAACGGCTAAAGGTATAAAATTAATTGAAAGTAAGGCACAAATTGCCCTTCAAAATAGATTTGCAAAATTGGATGTTCAAGATAAAAATATTGGTAACTGTATTAATGCTAGTAATGTGATTCCTAATGTAAATAATGCTCAAAATTGTAATAATAATAACGTAATTTCTAATAATGATGAGATGAATGATAGTAATAGTGTTGTTGATAATAATGATAATACTATGCATATTGATGTAAATGCACAGGCAGGCACAGGTTTGCAGCAGCAGCCGGCCCAAGTAAAAGTCCCCCCCATTATGGTAAAGCCCCCTCAAAATATTAACTATTATACTTTCATGAGTGAATTAGCAAAGAAATTACCGGAAAGGAAATTCTATGGTCGCCTTAGTGGTGAATTTTTGAAGGTAGAACCGGCTACCCCAGATGATCATCGGGCATTAAGCACTTTTTTCCTGGATAATGAAATTGAACACTATGTGGTTAACCCGAGGCATAAGAAGCCAGTAAAAGTTCTATTAAGGGGTCTCCCTATAGATTCAGATGTTAAAATCATACAAAAATCCCTCGAAGATTTAGGCTATGATGTCAACAAAGTGGTTCAATTAACCAAATACAAAACCAAGGCGCCAATGCCCCTTTTCCAGGCGCAAATCATTCCAGGTGAAAATTTCGAAAAAATATACGATGTGGAATACTTAATGCTGTTTCACATAAAAGTTGAAAAATATGTGGCAAAAAACCAGGTCCCCCAGTGTCACAATTGCCAAAAGTGGCATCATTCCTCTGAAAATTGTTTTGTAGCGCCTAGGTGCGTGAAATGTGCTGGATACCACAAAACAAGCAATTGTGATCACCAGGGGACACTGGATACACCCAAGTGTGCCAACTGCTCCGGGCCTCATACAGCCTCATATAGGGGGTGCCCAAAGTTTCCATCCTACAAAAAAAATAATAATAGCAGCACTAAGGAAAAACCACAAAAAAGCTCCGCCATTAAATCTGGCATCAGTTTCGCACAAATGGTAAAAGATACAGGCACTCTAAGCCCAGCATCTGAAATTGCTAGTACCAAACTACCAGTACCACAGCCTGCTGCCGCTGCAATTCCTACAGTAATAAAAAATAATGATATTAGCAATACCAACCATAGTACCAGCAAATCGCAAACAGGTTTACTGGAGTTATTCAAAGTAATGAATCAGTTTCAACAAGAGTCAGGGCTTAACATACCACGCCTTATCAAGGCCTTTAAAACCAAGATCAATGCATTGAAAGAATGTACTGATATTCTAGATAAATTGTTCATACTGTATCAAATTTTAGAAGATATTAACGGGTTCTCTACTCCAAATCATGGATAGAGGATTCTTAATTGTAACATGGAACGCAAATGGTTTATTCCCTAAAATTGATGAATTTAAAATTTTTGTAAATGAGTACAGTCCCGATGTGATTCTCCTACAAGAACACAAGCTGAGGCCAGGGGTCACAGTGGATGTCAACAATTATCAAGTATATCGTCAAGATCGACAACGTTTAACGAGTCGCTGTCCGGGAGGGGGACTCCTCATCCTAATCAAGCGCTCCATTGCCCATTATTACACAACATTACCACAGCTTTCAGCCATAGAGGCCATAGCTATCACAATCACACCACTCACTTCACAGCCACTCACTATTATATCCACCTATATACCAAGCAACAAGAGATCTCATGTAAGCATTTTGAGCGAATTCCAAGCTCTTGCTAGAGTCAACAATAACATAGTAATTGGTGGAGACTTTAACGCACAACACCGCGAGTGGAACTGCAACACTAACACATTCCTTGGTAATGTAATTCTACGATTTGCCAACTCGGCTGGATTTACAATTGCAGCTCCTCAATCCCCAACACGTTATGGACCTACATCAGCTACTACACTGGATTTCTTTATGATTCGGGGCTGTGCTTCGAGTTATATAGAAAGCCTTGGAGAGCTCTCCTCGGATCACAATCCAGTTTTAGTCCAGCTAGATGTTACAGGACATAATACACCACACAAAAAGGCCTTTGTTACTAATTGGACTGGTTATACCAAAGCCTTGAACAACACTGCACTACACATTCCAACACCACAAACAGGCAATGAGTTAGATGCTCTCGTACAAAATTTTACGGATGAAATGCTAAAAGCACTCCAGCAAAATAGCAAGCAATTAAAAAGAGAAAAACCAAAATATACTAAAGAGATCAGGGAGACCATCAGAAAGAGAAATGCTGCCAGAAAACAATGGCAACGTTCTAGATATCCCCCGGACAGGACTCTCCTAAATCAACTGAATCAACAAGTCAGGTTCCTGACCAGAACACACACCAACACAAACTGGGCCAAACATCTCTCATCGCTTTCTGCAGATGATAATTCTCTGTGGAAAGTTGTATCATCACTAGAAAGATGCCACACCAACATTCCGCCCCTAAATGGCCAAAGTAGAATTGCATACACTGAGCTGGAGAAAGCTGAGTCGCTAGCCGATCACTATGCTTCCCAGTTCACCACAAACAACATATCACACCCTGCAACAGAAACACTTGTCTCACAGACATTAACAAGTATTACTCCACAAACAAACGCAAGCAACATTCCTCCAGTCATTCCTTCGGAGGTCTTTGGCTACATATCAAAACTGAAATGTAAAAAAAGTCCTGGTATCGACAGGATAACTAATAAGATGATCAAGTCTATGGGCAAGATTATGCTCTTCAAGCTCATCAAGATCATTAATGCAATCCTTCGGCTAGGATACTATCCAGTCTCATGGAAAACTGCAATTATAAAACCTCTGATCAAACCAGGAAAGGAACCAAATGAAGCCTCCTCGTACCGCCCAGTCAGCTTATTATCCGGACTAAGCAAGATTGCAGAGTTCATTATCTACAAACACCTGCTGAATTTCACGGAGGACAACAACATTCTTCCCGAAGACCAATATGGGTTTCGCCGAAAACACTCGACGGTACACCAACTATACAGAGTGACAGAAATGATCTCTGCTGGTCTACAAAAAAAATCCATCACTGGAGCAGTTCTGTTAGATGTAGCAAAGGCCTTCGACAGAGTGTGGCTTGAGGGCCTACTATACAAAATACACACCCTGGGATTTCCAGGGTACATCACAAACATCATAAAATCTTACCTCACAGACAGACATTTTGTCGTTCGTGTAAATCACACCACATCTTCACCTAGAAGCATACAGGCCGGAGTCCCCCAGGGGTCTCTCCTTGGTCCTTTACTTTTTAATCTATACACGAATGACATTCCACACACACAACACACCACGTTAGCAATGTATGCTGACGACACAGCAATTCTCACCCAAAGTGCATCTTATGGCTCAGTTATACAATCACTACAGGATCACATCCATGCACTGGAATCCTGGCTTATTAAATGGAAAATTCAAATCAACGTATCCAAATCGGATGCAATCCTATTCACACGAAGGAGATGTGATGAATCACGAGTCGTCATGATGTACAATTCACCTATCCCCTGGACGAAGCAAACCCGATACCTTGGAGTAACTCTTGATAGCAAACTCACATGGGGCCCCCACATCACAAGTATCATTGCCAAGTTCCGAGTACGTAAACATGCACTTGCCCCCTTAATTGCTCGGAACAGCGTTCTATCAATTGATAACAAGTTACTCATTTACAAAACCATGTTGCGTCCCATCCTAACCTATGCCTGTCCTGTATGGGGATTTGCCTGTTTTACCTCTATGAACAAACTTCAAACAATCCAAAATGTTACATTACGAGAAGCGGTGAATGGTCGTTGGTTCATAAGAAACAAGGCCATTCACCAAGAGCTCAAAATTAAAGAGCTACCTGAATACATGGCCAAATTAGCCAAAAAGTTCTTTGATAACATTAACAAAGTGCAGAATAGCACAATCCCAAATATTATGTATGACATCCAGGATGTAAACAACAGAAAGCGCCCCAGGGCAATCCTGAGATATTTGAATAATTAATGTTGTATCCAATTTTATTGTAATCTATGTTTGCATTTATTTGTTACTGCACCCTTTATATTTGTTCGACAGAAATCATTTGTTTGTTTTTGCATTTTTTGTGTTTATTATGTTCGTAACTCTATAGATTAGTTTTACTTACTCCTAGTACTAGTTTATCACTCTCTTATAATAGTCTCTCAGAATAACCTTACCTAAATCTATTTCTGGATAATTACTACATTAATTTGTAAGACACAGTGTTGGTTTTTTTTGGCATATTTCTTTTTCTCCCCTGCCTCTCAATGGTTCATCGCACTTGTTCGCCACAGATTTTCTCCGCCTTCTAGGCTCAGCTGCAAGTATCGCCACGTGGTTTATGATTAACTCCTCAGAAAAGTATTTGCTTTTCATTTAACATCACCTATCTACTTACTACTTACTCATCAACTCTCCTTTGGAGTATTAGGAACTGTAAGTGTTAGAAAATCGAACTTCATGTTATCCCGGGATAGTGAAGCTTTTTCACGGGTGCCCATTACAGCGTGTGCCACGCCTGAACCGCGGGAGCTCGTGAAACGAGCGACCTTCCTCCTCGGCGTCCATCCTCGGAATCCCAATCAGCATCCATCCTACCACAACAGCTCAACCAATCCTATGCTTCCATCGCTGCGGCCAAAAAAAGCGCCAACGCGGACTCCGGAGAGCGCTATGCCATCCTCAGTCCCCACCAAAAAGAAGGAAGAATCTTTCGAAAGCTTCAAAACATTTATAGAAGATCTCTACTCACTATATTTCAAGTACAAAACTGCAAAAAAATCCGATTAATAAGTTAAATTTAGCCATGGAGGCGCTACAGGTCTTTGAAAACCACCATGAGTAATATATATCATAACCAAATCTCCAATAATATCTCCCATATTAACTATGCCAAATTCATCACCTTTAACTGCAACGGAATGAAAAAACAACTAATCGAAATAAGGAACTACATCAACCAGCATAGCACAGACATCCTTCTTTTAAATGAAACTCATCTTAAAGCTACAGATATTATCAAGCTACCAAATTATGATATTTACCGAAGTGACCGACTTCACAATAAAGGAGGAGACACTCTTATAGCAGCTAAAAAGTATCTGAACACCTACCCCATCAACCTACCAAACATTCAAAGTTTTGAAGCATGTGGCTGCATCCTCAGAAGCAATAACATAGAATACCTAATAATTTCGGCATACAAACCACCTAAGAAAATTCTAAACACCTCTGACCTAGATAACATCTTTAATCTCGGCTACCCCACCATTATTGCAGGGGATTTAAATTGCAAGCATCCCAACTGGCACAGTAATAGCGCAAATAATAATGGAAATATCCTCAACAATTATATGCTGAACACCAATATCCTCATACAAGCGCCAGATGAACCAACCTATGTACCAATAGACGTGAGATTCCAACCAGACGTCCTAGATATCATTATCACTAACAAAATAAACCAAATCCCATTTATTCAAGCTTCAAATGATCTATCTTCAAATCAACTGGTCCAAATTCAACAATCTACTAACGTTAAAAACCAATGCAAACCCTATCCTATCCTCAAACGAAAATATAGAAGAAGCCATATCCAACCTCAATAGAGAAATTCTTAACGCCATAGATCAATCTAAAATTCCCGTCAGTACGGAAAATTATACTCTACCTATAGACATCAGACAAAAAATTAAAGAAAAGAACAGATTACGGAAAATTGCACAGAGAACTCAAGATCACAGAGATAAAAGAGCATTTAACAGAAGCCATAAGGCCCTTCAGAAGATATTAAAAGATTTTAAAGAGCGGAGTTGGTCGAATTTCGTTCAGAGTTTGTCACACACCGACCACTCTGTATGGAAAATCGCCAGCTCGCTCAAAAATAATAGACAAACAATAGGACCTATTAAGAATAACAATCAGATCATCAACAAGCCAGAAGAAATAGCCGAAATTTTTGCTAATACTTATGAAGATCAATTTTCAAACAACCTCTATCCTAGCAATAACGACCAAAATATCAGCAGCCATGTAAATAACTTCCTTCTCAGCAATAGCAACACCTCAAACCCTCATACCACACCTAAAGAAGTCTGGCAAATTATCAAGAAACTCAATATCAAAAAAGCAGCAGGACACGACGCCATCTCCAATAAAGCCATCCAAAACCTTCCCAAGAAAGGAATAGTTCTCCTTACCAATATTTATAATGCTTGCCTCAGAAAGAATTACTTTCCTCATTCATGGAAGCATGCAATCATATTTGTACTTAAAAAACCAGGGAAAAATCCTAGCATCACTTCCAACTACAGACCAATTTCCTTACTTCCATCCTTTGGGAAAATCTTCGAAAAAATTATAACCCACAGAATCAAGAATCACCTTATAAATAATAATATCATCCAAAACCACCAATTTGGTTTCAGAAAAAATCACTCTACTGTACACCAAGTAACTCGCATCGTAGAATACATCGGTGAAAATTTCAATAAAAATGAAATTGTAGCCGGTGTATTTCTCGACATTGAAAAAGCTTTCGATAAAGTATGGATTGACGAACTTCTCCTTAAATTAATTAGCTATAAATTTCCTGCAAACCTCATCATTCTTATATCCAACTTCCTGAAAAATAGATCATTTCAAGTTAGAGTTAATAATAGATTGTCTTCTCCACGAAAACCTACAGCAGGCGTCGCACAAGGGAGTGTAATCTCACCGATTCTATTTAATATATACACAAATGATATGCCTACATTCAGCAACAGCCTAATAGCATGTTACGCGGACGACACTGCTATTTTAACTCACTCTCTAAATGCCGCAAAAGCAAAAGAATATCTTCAAATTAATCTCAATATCCTTTCACAATGGTTTCGCGCATGGAAACTAAAAATTAATATAGAAAAATCTTCACTCATCTACTTCAAAAATTCATTAATTACGAAGGATTATCCCAGCATCAAAATCAATGATCAAGAAATACCTATTACTAAAATTGTTAAATATTTAGGAGTCCATCTGGATTATAGACTAAATTTCAACCAACATATTACAAATATCAGGAATAAGGCCTTTCAAGCCTTCATGGCAATATATCCGCTCATAGGAAGAAACTCACCTCTCAACTTAAATACTAAAAGAATTTTATATACCCAAGGAATTAGACCCATACTATTATATGCAGTACCGGCCTGGGCAGCCACTTCTAGAAAAAACAGAAGATCGCTTCAGACAATCCAAAATAAAATGTTACGCATCTTAGCAAATTCTCCGTGGTATGTGCGGAATTCAACCATTCACAGAGATCTCAATATAAAGCCACTAGAAGGAATTATACTTCAACATTGCAAAAATTTTCATGATAGTTGCAAAGATCATCCAAATAGCCTAATCCAAAATATAGAAAACTACGACCATGAATTACTAGCGAAATTTAAAAGACCAAGAACAGTGCTAAACAGTGATCAGTGGTAACTTATCTTAACTGTAAATAGTGTATATACTTATTTAACCAGGAAAACGTATTATTTTACTATTATTACTTTTTATACTTATATTCAGGAATTTCTCACTTACTTATTATCATTTACAAATTTTATATAACTTATTTTTGGTCAAGAAATGGACTTGATTTCTCTTGATCAAGATGAACTTGATTCGTTAAGATAGGTTACCGCCCACCGGCAAACCAACCAATAGCTCGCTACCACTCTACCTGTATTTAAGCTCAGCGCGCGCCAAAATCGCTCTCATACGGAAATTTACTTGGAGCTGCGTACTTGGTACGGCTGCGCGTCCGGACTTTTGGTAAGTGGATTTTATACTACTTATGCATTCACGATAGACATTGCCTTGCTAGGATTAGTTTACTTTTGAGGTAACTACTTTACGGTTATGTAATTCCCTGATAATTCGCGTATGGAAAATTTTGATATTTTCCGTGAAAAAAATAGAGTTGATGAGATTCTGAGAAACGGTACATTAGAAGAGATCAACTGTATAATAGGTTGTATCAGCGTACAGCAAAATCTTATACGCAACGGCGTATCCCAGGTAACTCCGGACTTAGCCACCTGGCTTGATTATGCAGCTGCACATGCCACCAAACAGAAAGTTCACCTTGAGGGACTAAAATTTCCCACTGCTGCGGACTTACCAAATTTTGAAAGAAGATTGAGCGAAATTAGCTTAAATATGCCTAAACCTACCAACGACGGATTTAAAACTCCAAATAAAACCCACAAACGTAATAGAAGTCAGGGAAGTGATATCAATATCACCCCCATTAAAAACAAATTTCAACATCTTAACGATGAAGATTATATGGACACGCAAGTTTTGAGCTCGCAAAAAACCCCTGCCAAAAATAATGATGACAGCGAAATAGGATTCCAACATCCCAAAAAGAAAGCAAATCGAATTCCCCCGATCATATTATCGGATGTACAACACTGGAAACCGATTCGAGATAAGCTCAAAGAAATTACCGAAAAAATTGATTGCAACCTTAAAGCAGGAGATATCCATATTAAAGTTTTCTCCCCAGATGATTATAGAAAGACTACCAAATTCCTTGATGAACAGAACTTACCCTACCATACCTTCCCACTGCCAGCAGATAAACCCATCAGAGTGGTTATAAAAAAACTCCCCGCTTTCACCCTAGTAGAAGAAATTAAAGATGAATTAATCGCCAAACAAATCCCTGTTGTTCATGTTAGACAGGTCACCAAAAAGATCAATGGAGAAATAGTTAAATTACCTACCTTTGTCGTAGATGTAGAAAGAAACCTCCAAGGTAAAAACATCTATAAAATTACCCATCTGACCGACCTAGGAATCACCATTGAACGATTCAATAACACCCCAGGACCGAAGCAGTGCCATAATTGTCAACGTTATGGTCACAGCCGAGGTCACTGCAAGCATCAAACCAGATGTCTTAAATGTGCAGAAAATCATCCCACACATACCTGCACTAAGGATAAAAATCTACCCGGCCGTTGTTGTCTCTGTGGAGGAGATCACATTTCATCCTATAGGGGTTGCGGAAAACACCCTAATAACATCAAAGCTAAAATTGCCCAAAAAGAGAACAGAAATAGAAAACCTAGTAACGAAGTACCCGACAATAATCTTCAAAATTTTCCACCTCTCCCTCAAAAAGAGCGAAAAGCATGGAACACCAGTGATGCCGAAAAGCAGGATCCCACTCCAGCCAATCAGGAAGCCCCAAACAGCACCCTTACCTCAGCCACCAATTTCTTCACTTGGATAAAAGATTTAATAAATACAGGAAAAACTCTCCTTGATAAATTCAAAAAGAGCAAAAATCTAATAGAGAAACTCCAAGTCGGCTTTGAAGCCTTTGAAATCTTATCCAAGCTAAATTATGAATTTTAGACCTTATAACAATCAAAGTAACATTCAACTTTCTACAGTCAGTAGCCTCAACATCGCTTATTTCAACATTAACGGAATAAGAGGTAAAAACACGGAAATAGAACATTTCGTCAATAAATTTAATGTAGATGTGTTTCTAATTAACGAGACACATTTACGCCCGTGCAATAGATTCAAAATCCAAAACTATAAAGTCTTCCGCACAGATAGAAGTCACGGTCAAGGAGGAGGTACTCTTATTTTAGTCAAGCGTCATCTTCAAACTGTAAATTATGAGTTACCTGACACACCAAATGTCGAAAAAACAGCTGTGATTATACACTCAAGGACTAATGTCGCCATAGTGTTTGTTGCCGCATATTGCCCTCCCACCAATATTCTCACTGATCAGGATCTTAATAATCTTACTAATACCGATCATCAAACTATCATTGCCGGTGATTTTAACTGTAAACACCCGCACTGGAACTCGCGAAGAACCAATACTAATGGGAACACCCTTTATAACTTCATGCTCAGGAATAACATAAATGTCATAGGTCCTAACAGCCCCACCAGATACCACCACACAGGCACAGGTGAAGTTCTAGATATTGTGATCACTGCAAATATGACGCAAATCCCATATTTACAGCCTTTACATGAATTACAGTCAGACCATCTACCAGTTCAGTTCATCCTCTACGGTTTTGAAAACTCCCTTCCTTTAAAAAGACGTACAAATTGGGAATTCTTTCGCCATAACCTGGCCAAACTACCTGCGAATCCGGATCTATCCGATAGTTCGAAGATAGAAGAGCAGATTACAAAAATCAATACCAGAATCAATGATGCCCTCAACGCCGCCACCAGATATGAAGAATATAAAAATAATAAACTCCCTACTAATATTCAAGAGCGTATAAAAGATAAAAATAGAACTGCCAAACTTTGGCGTCGTACTAGAGACCCACGTATTAAAACAGTGCTTAACAGAAAAATTAGAGAAATTACTATACTGTTAAATGATTACAGATCTGATAGATGGGAGGAATTTCTAGACTCCATGGATTTAGACCAAACTACAGTATGGAAGATTGCTAAAAGCTTAAAAAATACCCACAATCACAACATTGGCCCGATTTCAACTCCTAATGGTTTAATTTATTCCGATAAGGAAATTGCTGATTCACTAGCTCAACATCTTGAATCCACCTTTCAGAACAATCTTAATTCCGATCCAGAAACAGAAGAAGAGGTTAAAAACTACATAAATCAAATCCAGAATCAAACAGGCTATGAGCACATCACCCCCACCTCCCCCAATGAAGTTAGCATTATCATCAAAAAACTCAAGCCCAGAAAAGCCCCAGGCTACGACGGAATTTCAAATCAAGCCCTAAAGATGCTCCCCAAAAACTACATAGTTTTAATCTGCAATTTAATCAACTCCTGCATAAGAAAAAACTACTACCCACAACAGTGGAAACATGCTGAAATTGTCACCTTCCTAAAACCTGGAAAAAACCCGAAAGATGTTAATTCTTACAGACCCATCTCCCTGCTCCCTAGTATAGGGAAAATTTTTGAGCGCATTCTTCAAAAAAGATTAACCACCCACCTTGAAAATTACAATATCATCAAAGAAGACCAATTTGGATTCCGTGCCGGACACAGCACTGTTCACCAATTACTCAATGTTATTGAAGATATTTCAGATGCACTCTCCAAAAAAAATACAGTAGCCACCTGTTTTCTTGATCTTGAGAAGGCGTTCGACAAGGTGTGGCACGAAGGGTTGCTCTTCAAACTACACCTTGCTCGATTGCCCCTCAACTTTATCAAACTAATTCAAAGCTACCTGAAAAACAGAACCTACCAAGTCAAAATTAATTCTACTATCTCCTCCAAAAGAAAAATCAAAAGCTCGGTCCCGCAAGGAAGTGTCCTCGCCCCAAGTCTTTTTAGCATTTACATCAATGACATGCCAAATCCGCTAAATGCAAAAATCTATAAATACGCTGATGACACGGCAATAATTACCAAATCAATCAAACCTCAACTAGCGGTAGATAAATTAAACCTGGCGGTTGATAAAGTTACCCACTACCTGAAAACCTGGAAGCTATCTGTTAACCCAAATAAAAGTAACATCCTACTTTTTAGAAGACATAGAAAATTTACCCCGGTCGAAATTAACATTAAAATTAACAATCAACCAGTGCCGATTGTCAAAAGTGCAAAATATTTAGGAGTAATATTGGACGAGCAACTACTTTTTAAAGAACATGTGACGAAAATACTAATGAAAGCCACTGCTGCCAAAATAGCTATTTTACCCTTAATAGGGCGAAGATCTAAATTAAGTATCAACGTGAAGAAAAAATTATATATTTCATTACTCAGACCTATACTGCTTTATGCGGTTCCAGTGTGGGCTACAGTTTTTAAAACTTACAGGAAGAAAATCCAAATTTATCAAAATAAAACTCTCCGGGATATATTAAATTCACCTTGGTATGTTAGAAACCTACAAATTCATAAAGAGCTGAAGGTAAAACCCATCGATGATCAAATTCTCTCCACATGCCACAACTTCTACAGCAAAATCCAAAATTCAAATTATAATCACATTCGAAACCTAGTAAACTACGACCCAACTATAGAAAACGCGGCCAAAAGACCGCGAAGTATCTTTCATAATGCGAAATGGTGATTAACAAGGACTTTGTTTATTTTCTATTTACTTTGCAAAGCTAGGACTTTGTTTTAAACACTTGCAAAGCCTTCGTTAAATGTATATAATTATAAAAGAGACTTTGTGTTAAATTTGCATAAATGAACTATGTTTTAACCTGGCAAAGACATCTTTTGAATCAGCATTCACAGTGGTCAATTCACGAGAGGGTGACCCCCCCACGTGACATTACCCCGCAAATCAGATACTTCGAAATTAAAATTTCGTTTTCTAAATATTAATTAATTATTAATTAATAACTGTGTTGTGCTAATAACCTTGTGATATAACAGTGACTAAAATTCGACAAACAGTGAACTAAAATTCGACAAGTGTAACTTACAATTGCATTTTATGCATTCCTATTTTATCCTACCTCGACCTACGTGATGTTATGATAACCCCATTTGAACTTGCTTACTACGTTTATAGTGAACTATGACTTGTGAACTTATGTGCCAGAAATGAATCTTTTCTCAAAATCTCATCAAACTATGCTTAGAAATTCCCAATCTGTGATATTATACTTCGTTTTCAACGTCGACAGTTAAGCAGCAATCACTCGGACCACTTTTGAAGAGGGTGACTTCGCACGTGACAACTCTGAGCCAATCGGCTTTCTTGAAGCCTTTCCCAGATGCAAATATATCATTTTCTAATTTTCATATTTCGCACAGCAGTGCTAGATCAGTTCGCCTTTATTGGCGTGGCGATTTCGCCTTAATTTTCTATTTTACCATCGCCTAAGGGCCTTGAAAAATATCAAAAGTGACAGTAAAAGCAGTTACCTGCTAAAGGCTGCCGAAACCAGTTGAACTGAACTGAACTGAAAAATCGCTCTTTTCACCCCGGACCACCACAGATGAAGCTTCACAGACTGATTAGATTTGCCATTCTCACAACCGCAAAAGACTGTCTAAAAAATTTTATATTGCTTATAACCAACATTGCTTACCATTATCTATGCCATCTATCAACTTACAACGCATCATTTCAACTATATGCCAAATTATCGCAGTATTATGCCAAATCATCATATGCCATACTTCTATATCATCGCGTCATCCATCATGCCATTCACCAAATGCCATTCTCACTACAACCAGGAAAAGCATCTTTAGATGCTATAATTATTTTACACCCGATTCAGGGACAACAATCTAAATTTGGATTCCTCCACGAGGTAAGCTCTATTATATCGGTAAAGGCCTTTTAAGGCCGTATACCGATCAAGCAGGCAATTTCATAAGTCATAAGCCTCAGTCTACGAACTGCAGTCAAGATAGAAGAACGCTCTCTAAACGAGCAGAAAAATCTCTTCTAAATGCCTCCTATTGCTTACACGGATTGCCTTTTTGCAGCTTAAACATTCTCACTACTTGCTTATCTGACTAGCATTAATCAAAGTGAATTCACTGCCATTATTGCTGTTTTTTACTGTCTAATTGCTTACCAGTTCAATGTCAAATTGCCATGCTTATCATGCCTGCTCTCATTCTCACGCCCTCGGGTGGAGTGCTTTCTAGTACTCTTAATTTACGCCACTGGCAAAATAAAACTAGAGGAAAGGACTCTTTAGAAGTCAATGCTTCCTGCAAGAAAGAAAAAAATGATTCGAACTTTTTCGCCTTCTCTCCCGCGTCCCCCCCTCACTCTTCTACCTTCTACTTGCGCTCCTCAACCAGTTCTTTATTATCCTAATAGCTGGAAGAATGCTTGTGTCATTCCTATTCTAAAACCTGGAATGGACCCTAAGGTCCCCCAAAATTATAGACCGATCAGCCTCCTGTCTTGACTTAGTAAACTCTACGAAGCTATACTGCTTAGATTCCTGAAAGATTTCTGCCGAAACCGAAATATTATTATTTCTCAACAATTCGGTTTTCGTGCTAAACACTCAACTCAGGCCCAGCTACTGAGAGTAGTAGAAATCATTCACACAGGATCTCGCAGTGGAAAGCCTACAACTATAGTCTATTTAGACGTAGCAAAGGCTTTCGACAGGTGTTGGCATATCGGAATCATATTCAAGCTCATGCGACTTGGTATTTCGGCCCAATTTGTGCACTTAATGCACTCATACCTCAATAATCGTTCCTTTTCTGTCAAAGTTAAAAATTCACTCTCTTCTCCTCGTCCTATTCTGGCTGGTGTACCCCAGGGAGGACTAATTTCAGCATATCTTTTCAACTTGTATGTTAACGATATACTACAATCACCAAATGTCGATCTCGCACTTTATGCAGACGACACTGCCATTATTTCGCAGCACCCAACACTTCACAGTACCCTCACTCACCTCCAGCAGTACCTGACAGACTTAGAGTCCTGGCTCGTTACCTGGAAAATTAAAATTAACGTCGCCAAAAGTGCTGCCACAGTTTTCTTTTCCAGAAAGAGGAATGTTCACAGTCAACTCCAACCACTCAGGCTTTTCGATGAAGAAATTCCCTGGGTGGATTCCTACAAATATCTAGGAGTATATCTTGATGCAAAGCTGCTCTGGAGTACTCATATCAACTATGCACTCTCTAAAGCTAAAACTACAAGAACGCAACTACTCGCCCTCATCAATAGAACCAGCAACCTCTCTCTCAAAAGCAAGCTCCTTCTGTATACAAGCACCATCCTACCAACCCTCACCTACGCAGCAGCCATTTGGTCTACAGCAGCTAATAGTCACCTAAAGAAACTCCAAGTATTCCAGAGCATTACGCTTCGCATCTTGACCAACGCTCATTATTACGTCCGTAATGAAGTGCTACATAACGACCTCAAAATTCAACCCTTAGATGTCTTTTTCAGACACAATTCGGCCAAGTTTTTCAACAGACTCAGTCAGATTGAAAACCCTGTCCTGCATTCACTTCCTGTTTACAATCCAGCAGAACCAAGCTCTGCCAAGCGACCTAGGAGCGTTCTTGACAGAACATTTAACATCTTTCCTAGGAAGCCAAAACGGAGGTGTTTACTTGACTAGGAATTCTTCTGAACTGAACTTCAAAAGCACTTCACGGGCCTAACCCGGCAACCTTAATTAACTCTTAATCACCCGCTAAACCTAATTTAGCCTAGTTCTCGCGTACAATAGCAGTACTGGAATTAACCAACTTTAGCACCTTCATTTATCAAGACCTCTCCTTTACCAATTGTATTTAAATTTTACCATTTGTATATAACCTTACCATCAACTTAATTCATAAACTTAATGCATAAATTAATCACTCCTAATTTCTAGGGGGAAAATTAAACATATTATCTATTACCGCGTAACTCACGCATCATAAAAAAAAAATTTTTTTTCAATCACTAAATATTAAATATTAAAATTGCTTCCACACAAATCTTTACTAGTTCATCCAATTAATAGTAAACTACAGCTACCTGAACTTAAAACTTTATCATCCATTAATAACAACTGATTAATCTTTATTCCATAATGAATCACGCCTTGCAACTTCCTTTTATCGCTATGCGATCTCTATTCAAATACTGACTCCGCTTCACAAAGATTCGCCTTCTCTCCGCTTACGCAATCTTCGGTTCAGGCTCAACACGAAGTTTCGCATTTTACGGGCTCCCGCGTTTTATCGCAATCCCAGGATAACAAAATTTTCGATTTTCGAGTCCTTGGATCTTCGAACACTTGTAAAAATTGCTATATCTTCTACCGGGTTGAGATAATCGTGATGTTATGGCATAATAAAAAAAAAAA
>KK112612.1:1232-42424 GCA_000611955.2 Stegodyphus mimosarum
ATGTATAATAATTTTAACATATTACTTTAATACAAAATTGAAATTACAACAGGCTGCTAAAAAATAATTTCTGCCGTTACCATATAAAACAAATAGTCCCGAAGAATTCTCTTCGAAAATACCTCGGTGTTATTTCAATTACGTAACATGTATAAAATGGTTTAAGACCCCTTTTAATATTTTTTATCATTCCTCTCTTTCCGATAAGAATGGAATTTTAGTTTCAATGTATTTTTTTTTCTGTCAAAAGCAGCCGTTTTTTTCTCACAGATTTCAATTTTCATTGTTCTAAAGACCGGTCTCTTCGAATTTTCAATTTTATTGGTGATTAACCGAGGTGTTTAACGGTGCTCGGTAGCGGACAGGAAGAAAAGCGAGCTCCGAAAATTAATGAGATACATTCCGCAAGAGAAGAAGAGGAGAAAAGTGGTCACGTGGTTTAAGAACAACAATGTCCGCAGTCTACGTTGGAGGCTATAGCCGATGTACCACTAAAATTAGTTGATTTTTCTAATTTAGAAATTTACAGCTCTTGTAAAAAGTTGAAAAGTGCTCTTGGAAGTTATTTCTCTTGTCTTGATGTTAATAAAAAAAAGATGTTCTCTTGTTCAAGTTAATAACATTTGTTTTAACGTAATGCCAGATAGTAAGGTACTTCTAGCAAGCTGTATTAAGGCAGAAATGAAAAAAAAAACAATTAATTATAAAACGTCAGTGGAAATTTCTGCAGAAAATGAGGTAAGATTCATCAATTTTCTTTTATGCACAATACTTACCAATATTCATCTTTTACTTTATTAGGAATATTAAGTGTATATGAATAGTTGAAAAATATTTCCGAGACCTTGAATAATGTTTTCCAGACTGTACAATGTAAACATTTGTGAATAGTTCATGAATACTTGTTCTAAATTACTTAAATAGTTGAATTCATGCAAGATCGGCTTATTTGCAAAAACATTAACACCAAGCCAATTTTATCTTATTAATTACGGTGCCATAGAACATGCTATACCACTAAATTTTTATTAATTTTATCACATTGTGTTTTAATAATGGGGCTGTTATAATCAAGTTTTAATCAATACTCGTAAATGTAGAATATTTTATCACGTTTTACTATAAAATAAAGAAATATCTATGACCAAAAAATTATTAATTTCACAGCTAGAATTACAGCGAACTGAGTTGTGCAAATCCATACAATTTTCTTTTTGACATTTATACTCTAATATAAAAAGTACATGTTAATCTGAAGTTTATGCTATCTGTAGATTAAGAGTCATTTATGAACAATTAAATTTCAAGGGGTACAAAATTATGTATTAATTTTGATCTGTGCATAATATTAATATCACTACCGTCACATAATTTTAGGGGAACTGTATTTACAATATTCCAGACATTTGAGTCTACCATTTTGAAAACCATCTTGTTGTGCTTGTCAGGCTGATAAAATTGTGACTTAAAATTATAATAATAATTATATTTTTCTTTTCAGTGTAGAACAACAACATACATGAACATTATTTTATGCATTTCCTTTTATGCAGTGTACAGAATTATTATTGCAAATGATTCATGAGATTTCAAAAAAGTACTGGAAATAATTTAAAAAATAAAGTTAATTAATACTATATGAAATCAAGTAGAAAGCTTTCAAATTTTGCTGATAAAACTATAAATGTTCAATGTGTGTTCTGGTTTTATGATGTACATAGAAATGATTACATATACAACATGTATTGTAACTTTTTCTACACTGTTTCTTTAGAAATGCTTGGCCGTCTAAAGTTGTTGCCTTTATATAGGCAAGTATTATTCTTAAACTGTCAGTACTATCTCATTTTATGGTGGCTTGTTGGAATATACTGTTGCCGAATATCCGAATTTTCAAAACATCTACATCACAAGCTTGTTTGTTTACATTAGCAGTTCTTACATCATGTGACCTCTGACGTCACCGGAATGTATCTCATTCTTTTATTGATATTGAGAAAATGTCATTATTATTACGTTGAATTAAAATTATGACGTCATACGTATTAACCTGAATTGTCAAAGGTTTTGTTTCCTGGCTCGGAAATAAAATAATTATTTACAAATTGTTTGTTGCTTGGAAAGAATGATCCGATTTCATTCATACTGAAACGTGTCTATACATTTGCTTTTCAGGGGTACATAGAACTTATATATTTTGCTTTGGCTTGCCCTCTAATATTAGAATAAAATCTGAAGTTTGTGTTTCAATACTTAGTACACAATGTAAGCAAATAAATTTCAAATATGCAAGCTTCCGAATAAAATATGACCAACCATCTATTGAAGAATTTGAAGCATTGATCTTATCTGAAAGCAAGCATAGTTTGATTTTAAATGCAGAATTATACTAGCGAGTTCTAAAAATAAATAAGCCTAAATGCATTTTGTATTCTATGGTATTACTTGTCGAAGGTCTATCCGTTTCAATTTTGGCACATCTGAAAAAAGGACGTTATGTCAGATTTCAACGATTTCCATTTTATTTTATCCCTTCACTGGGAATTAGACGCGAGGACAGAGAAAGAAGACTCTGCCTTTTTGCTTTCGTTTAGATTT
This sequence comes from Stegodyphus mimosarum, assembly GCA_000611955.2. NCBI lineage: Eukaryota > Metazoa > Arthropoda > Arachnida > Araneae > Eresidae > Stegodyphus > Stegodyphus mimosarum. Next base: position 3,831 of record KK112612.1, read on the forward strand.
TCTTCTTCTTTTTTTATCATTTCACGTTGAGTAATCGAAGCGTTAAAGGATTAAGTTTCACTTCCCGCCATGGAAGGTTTATCTTGCTTTCCCACGTGGCAACTGTCTCAGAATTCTTTTTCCACCCCCTCCGTTTTTTGATGGAATTGGAGAGGTGAATCCATTTTTTTACAGGGAGGAGGGGGAGAGTCCAGAATCGTGAAATGATTGATTGCTTTTGTAGGATCAATAACCTGAATAACTGATCATTTTTATACGTAATACAATGGACGCGAAGGCTAAAAAAGTTTTATTTCTTACGTCGTTGTTCATTTCTGTTCATAAATTATTTATACCTGCATTAAATGTCGTAGAAAGTTTGAAAGAATAGCAAAACGATAGACTATCAACAAAGAAGTGGGATTATGATGTTTCGATGAATATTTTATGTTAATGGAATATATCAAATGTTTAATTTTGCGGCCGTTCGATGAAACGAAAATTTTTGAAAAAACGAGTTAGGCTATCTCAGATGAAGTATTTTTTCTCAAGGATTTAGGTATTGGACAGTAAATTTCATTTTATGTGATTTTTTCTTCTTTATTTATGCTTTAAAATAAGAATAAAAGTTTAGAAAAGCGGTAGTTGAAAAAATGAATACTGTAAACTATGACTACCGTATGTGTACAAGTATGGCAACAGAAAATACCATTTAAAATGCAACGTGTAATATCCCGGCTGAATAAAAAGTTTGAAGACTGATTTTTTCTCCTTTTTCACTTCCTTGTACGAAGTAGAGGAAGTACTGTAGTCGCAAAAAATTTCGAGTGTCATATTTCAAGGGAATTATCCATTTTGACCACTCTCGAATCCATCTGAACGATGGTTTTGCATGACATTCGTACGTACGGACAGAATAAAGGACTCCTTTTCCAAAACGGATTGTAATAAAATAGATTTAAAATGGATTCAGAAAAGACTTTCTTCGGGACGTCTGTACAAGAGAACGAGACATATATACGAGGGGTATTCGGAAACTAAGGTCCGAACTGCCGTAGCTAATCAAATGTCACGCGAAAAATGAAACGCGAATGCGCACAGATTTATAGCACGCACTTGTTCGTCAAACGACGCCATTTGTATCACTATAGTTGCAGTGTATTGAGTACATTGTCAGTTCAAAATGTTTAAAACAATTAATCATCCCGCCGACTGCGAAATACGGTCAGTTATTTGTTTTTGACGGCAAGGTACGTTTCGGCAGTGGAAGTTCATCGACTGTGGTTCCGATGCGATGAGTGACAGCAAAATGCGTAAGTGAGTGAGAGCTTTCACGGGAAGACGGGAAAATGTCCATGCGAAGCGCAATCGAGCTGACCCATAAACGATCACAGAAGATTTGATCAGTGCCATGGAAGAAAAGATTCGTGAAAACCGACGTTTCACAATTTAAACTTTACCATTGAAATTTTGGAATGTAAGTAGAGTCTAAAACCCAGAGTCTTAAACGCCAGCCAATGAAATGGTGACTCGCGGCCTCACTAGTCAAAGTCAAGGTTAAGCAGACAATCTCATTATGCAAGGTAACCGAGTTTTGAGATAGACATGAAGTCTTATTAGTCGAATTAATGCAGCACGGGACAACAATCACTGCAGCCGCTTATTGCGCTACCCTGACTAAACTTAGATGTGCCATACAGAATAAGCAACGTGGCGTTTTGACGTCCTTTGCTGCTGCATAACAATGCCAGACCCCATTCAGTCATTCACATTCAAAATCTGATAAGATCGTTTGCGCGGGAACAGACTGATCACCCATCGTACAGTCCGGATTTAGCGCCGACTGATTTTTCCTCGTTCTGCTACCTAAACGAGTTTCTCATCGGCAAGCGCTTTGCCACAGGTGACGAGGTGGAAGAAGCAGTTCGAGACTAGTTATCCTTATATACGGCAGATGTCCGTAACTTAGGCGTGCAAAAGTTTGCAGAACGTTACGAAATATGTTTAAACAAATAGGAAACTATGTAGAAAAATAGAGAAACATTACATAAAAAAGTGTAAAAAATCTGTGATAGTTTACGTTTTATAAGAAATTGGATCTTACTTTCCTAATTACCTACGTATCTTGCATAACTCAAAAACGATAGTAGTTAGCGTTGCTGACTGCCGTGCCGAAGGGCTCGGGTTCGAATCCCAGAGAAGGCATGGATGTTTGTAAATGTATAGTGTCGGTGCGGCATGAGGGCACTCTAAATATGCGGCGAGCTGAAAGTCCTCTCGAGAGTTTAGTGGTAAGGGAAGAGGGGTGGAAGACGTCGAACGCATCCCCCGGGGTGCTCTCCATCAAAATAGGGGGCGGAACTGAACTAAATCGCACTGTCACCTGTAAGGTACTCCAGGAACGAGGAATTCCCACGAGGAATTTCGTGGGCTTGGGCTGACTATAGGTCAGAGAAGTGAACATTAGCAAGGAAGATAATTGTATACTTGTAGAATTATCAACAGCTTTAAGGGACGCTAGGCATAACGAGTCTCATTTCTTGACATTTGAAACTCTTAGTAGAATAGTGAATTAAGTCAGTTGGTGGCCAACTTCAGTATGTTTATGTTCAGTGGAATTAAATGTTAACTTTCTGTTTTGTGCACCGACAATTTGCCTTTCTGCCGGATAACCGAATTGCTTGTTTTGGTATAGAAACTCTAATTTTAATTATATAAGTTGTTTTTTGTTAACTATATTGGCGTTTTAGATTTTTCTTTTTTACAAAATTTAATGAGGATGCTTTGAGATTTTATATATTTTTCCTTGCCACGAAGTGAAAACTGAATTGATTGAATGAGAAATACATCTCTAATGAAATTCGAGGAAATAAACGTAAATGAAGTGTAGCAAAAATGAGTGTAATTTAATAGGGCGTACAAGGAAGTCATGTGGTGTCCACATCATATATTATAAATACGGAATCATATAGCTTTACGGGCTCTACGTGTTTTCGTTTTCGGAGTATATTCCTTCGTACTAGGTTACATTTTTAACAGTATTATATGAACTGTTAAAAACCGTGAAATAGAGATTTTTGTGACTTGAATTTTTCTTTCGTGGATATGACACTTTTCCTATTCACAGTACTTTTTCTCCAGTATTAAAATTGTTCAGGAATGAGATGATTCTAAATACATACATACAGACTATATGAAAGATATTCTAATGTGGTCCCATCGGTTTCAGGTTGTGTATTCACCAGAACTTAAAGATATAGAATATGAAGTCTTGTATTTGAAGCCAACTGTTAAAAATAACGGTGGCCGTGATATTATTTCATTAAAAATTATCGCTAGGAAGAGATCTAAGCTGCTGTGTGATGCGCGTTCTTAGAGGTTTTTTTAAAAAAATTATACGGGATTTAAAAAAAGAATTGACATGTTACTATAAACTGCCGAAGAACAACGACTAAGATAAGACTATAGAGACATTAGGTTATTTCAAAAGCAGAAAAGACGAAAAATGTATAGTTGCCCTCGCCGGGGCTCGAACCACGGACCTCTCGAATACACCTCGAGCGTGCTGATTTCTACACCAAGAAGGCACGCGAAGAAGGCGGGAGAAATACCTTATGAGACAAATTCTCTTTCACAGGCAAAGAATATCGCAGATCATTAAAACTGCTCGCAGTGTAAAAGTGTTTTAAAGTAATGCTTCATAAATGCGTTTTCTGGAAACTTTCAGAATGTCACCAAGTTAACGAGAAATATCAAAATCATCAATTAATGTCAAATCAGCTATCTTGTCAAAAAATCATGACAAATCCTGTCAAATTAGTTACCAAGAATTATCAACAAGAATAGAAGTTAATGTGTGTCAACAGAATTTTCTCCTATATCCCCGCTTCTAGGCAAATAACCCTTTGTGCTGTGCCATTTTCAGATAATCTAATCTAGCGTGAACTATCACATAAGCCAAATAGCCAAACTTAAATCTATTCAGAATAACGAGATATACAAATTAGTGTACGAAATAAGCACTTGCGTAAGTCCAAGATGGCTGAAAATTCGATTACACAAAAGTGCAGAACAAAATAGTTACATAGAATGTACTAAATCGCGAGTGGATAATTGTTTTGGCTCTCGGGCCACTTCGTGGAAGCGGAAGTTAGCGGAGGGCTGCACATTCTACTAGAATGACTGCATTCATTAGTTAACTTTGCCTGTCAGAAATGGAGGAAACTGTATCATAAAAATAATAAATATAAATTAAATAAAATACTGGCAGTTTTATTTAATTTATGTGCTGTAGTAATAGTATATCATCTACAGCTGTAAGTATTGGGTTGGCAACTAAGTAATTGCGGATTTTTTTTAGAAAATCAAAGACAATTTTTTCATGGAACTAAATAACTTTATTCTGTAATGTATTGCCCATTTTGATCAATGACCTTTTGCCATCTTTCAGGCAGCATCATAATCCCACGTTCATAAAACTTCTGGTTTTTATTAGCAAAAAACTGAATCAGGTACGATTTGACATCATCATCATTATTGAAATTTTTACCATTCAAGGAGTTTTGTAAAGATCGAAACAAAAAGTAATCAGATGGTACAAGGTCATACTATATGGTGGATATGGCAAAACATCCCAACCAAGCTCCAATAATTTTTGCCGCGTGACCAAAGATGTGTGTGGCCTTGCATTGTCATGATGAAATACAACACCTTTTCGATTTGTCAATTCGGGCCGCTTTTCTTCGACTGCATCGTTTAATTTCGTTAGTTGTTCAATGTAGACATCAGAATTGATCGTTTCGTTGGGTGGTAAGAGTTCAAAGTAGACAATTCCTTTGTAATCCCACCAAACTGATAACAAAACCTTCTTTTGATGAATATCAGCTTTTGATGTGGTTTGAGTTGGTTCACCTGGCCTGCTCCACCATCGTTTTCGCTTGATATCATTGTAAACAACCCATTTTTCCTCACCAGTTATCAGTCGTTTTAAAAATGGATCAGTTTCATTACGTTTCTTTAGCAAATCGCAGCTGTTAATGCGTTGCGTTAAATGCGTTTCTTTCAGTTCGTGAGGAACCCATGTATCGAGTTTTTGAACATAGCCAAGTTGTTTTAAGTGATTTTCAATGCATGTATGTGATACATGTATGTGATACTTATCTGCAATCTGACGTGTTGTGCTGTGACGATCCGAATCGATTATTGCTTTGATTAGGTCGTCATCAACTTCAACCGGACGACGAGAGCGTTTTTCATCTTTGAGTGAAAAATCACCAGAACGAAATTTACAAACCAATTTTGACACTGCCGTTCTTTTAAGACTTCGTCACCATAAACAGCACATAACTTTTTATGAGCTTGAGATGAGTTTTTCCCTTTGCTGAAATAAAATAGCAAAATATGACGAAAATGTTCCTTTTGATTTTCCATTTTTCAACAAACGCCAAACAAAAACTACGCAACCGATCAAAAAACTTTTTTTACTGATTCACAGCTGAATTGCCAACTATCAAATAACAAAATGTGTTTTACATTTGTACTACGTTTGCAAACCTAAAAATTCAATTGAAGCCATCTATGAGTGAAATCCGCAATTACTTAGTTGCCAACCCAATAAAATTAATTTTGGAGTAAGTTTAAAGAGACAAATTAACTCTATGACACTTTTCTATGGTTTCTTTGAAATCATGAGTACTAATCATTGTTGCGATTCGCATCACAGTCTTCAAGTTTATGTCTTCAGCCAAGTGTTGAGTTTATGTCTTGAATCAAGTCTAATAGAGAGCATCTATATTGACGCTTGTTGATCGTCAAGAAAAAAATGCTTTACTCACAAATATATGTTATCCAAATATAGAGAACATTTTCTCAACTAATTTCTTCACACATCGAAATTTTTCAGCCGACAAAGATTTTGGAACTCATGTCATAACATTAAACATTTCTTTCACAGTGTGATCCGACGGCATATGAATAAGTTAAAACTGCAGCTCCTCAGGTACTGTGTTAGGCTTAATTTCGTAAAGTCCTGAAATTTTCTTGTAACCTAGTTCTCCAAACTCTGCAGATAATTCCTAATCTTAGCAGAAACATCTTCAGACACTTTGTTTTCCTGATAAAGGGAAATGACAAAAATTGCCTTGCAAATAGACCTAGTTTTCGTTTGAATGATTTTACATGCTTCTACATTTCAGCCTATGATTTTCAAACATTTAAATTATTGTATTGCACTTTTTCGATATGAGGACATTGTTAAAAAGTACTGGAGAGCCCGTGAACTAATGGCTTAAGCGATAATGCTTGGCATTTCTAAAATAAAATAAAAATAAACCTTTCATGTGAAAACAACCCTTTCTCTGAAATGTCACATTCAGATCATTTCATATCTCCACGCCTCGTATCTTATTTTTGTAACAAAATCATGAGATATCCCCGTAGTGTACAGAAACAAGGTGATTTCATTCTGCAATCCCCAGACTCGTTTGCCAGGCTCAAACCCCTGATACTGGTAATTGGTAAATTACGTTTTCATAATCTATCTCACATTTTCAACAAAAAAGATTCGAGCTGTCGATGGTGAAGTTGCTCTGGTTATGCTCACCACGTTAGTATATAGGATGTTCTATATGCTTTAAGTCCAATGCAGCATTACAAATTCTCAGCTAATGCAAAATACAACTAAGCACCGTCTGTATCTTGTGATTGTACTTGTTTTTTAAAGCTTAACAGTACCTATATTTTTCACCGAAAGCTCTGGGCCCATTTGTTGTCACGCTTGCCATTTTTGTGCCAGGACAATCAATTTTCCTCCACACAATTCATAGCACATTCAAGAAAGTCATGACCAGTGGTTCTATTTTTCATTGATTGTAGGCCAATGAATTCCTTTGCGATAATGACATTTTCATGAGTTCCACTGATAAGCAAGTGTGCAGTGTCTTCGTTATCTGTACTCTCATCCAGTGCCGGAGAAAAGCAACCAAAATCTTTGCTCGCAAGTCTTCAGCTGTTCTGTGAGTTCGTCACTGATTGAGTCAATGTGCGCCACTATGATCCTTCTTGACAGCGAACTGCTTTCAAATTCACTACTCACATCAGGACACAATACACTTGCACGCTCTATCATACACTGATTAATAAACTCGCCATCCGAAAAAGGCTTGTTACGTTTAGAAAGGCTGTAGGATGCAATGAAACGTTTTTTCCAATGGCGAGCTTTAGCCGTTTATAGGCGCGGGCAACTACTAAGGCCGGAAGTTGTGATCTCTTTATTATGGAGGCACCTAACAGGTAGGCCACCGCTATCTCCTATGAACGGATGGATAAATTGCATCGATACCTCCTCCGGGATTCGAATCCGGAGCTTTTGGTATAGCAGTCAAAGTCACCAACCACTTTGACGGCTTGGTGTCATGAAATTTGCTTCTGTAGTACTATTTTGAAGTGTTGATTGGTTTGCAAATAACTTATATTGCTTTCTCAGATTTTTTGTGTAAAGTCCGCAGCTTTTATTTGTAAGTTCTTCCTAGGAAAATTTACAGCTTAATTCGCGATGATTTATTTCATGTTGTCGTTTCTGATTGTACTTCCAAAATACAGCTATTGCTTCGTGACAAAATAAACACGCTGTTTTATATCCTGCATTACCAAAGAAATACTTTCTTATCCATTCTTCATTAAACACCATACATTCATCACTTGTTTTGCGTTTTTTCGGAGGTTTCATGGTTTTACTAAAGTTGAAAATTTTTATGTATATATATATTGTTGCAAAGACAAAATTGAAATTGACCAGACCAACCGGAAAAACACTGCGAATCTTATCTACTTTGCGTATACATATAGACGTGTAGACATATAGACATTCTAGTAGAAAATACCAGACTTAATCTTCGGTCGCTCGCAGAAGGAAATCTCGATTCAAGGCGAATTTTTCTGAGTGTTTTGGAGGGCCACCAAAATTTTTAGTGGGCCGCATGTGACCCGCGGATCACAATTTTCCCATCCCAGCATTAAATAAATAAAAACAATACATAATAACTTAGATATACGTAAAACCCAAAATACTTTCAAATCTAAGTACCCAGCTAAATTTACACCACGATTTTCGCCGAAGAAAAGACTGTTATCTTTCAAGCTAGCACAAAATCTAATTATTGGTGATAAAAATAAGTTTTATAACTTGATACAAAATAAAGACAGAGAGATCCACATCATTGTTATTCTGCTCTACTTTTATACAGTACGAATATTTTTTGAAAGATTTTATCAATTTATTTTTAAATGACTACTGCAAAATACACAAATTGAATTTAAAATAATGTAGAAAGAGATAATTCTATTAAATTCCAGTTTTCAAAAAGAAAATTCCGGATAATTACAGGTATCATATAACTCCCGAAAAAAATTGCTAAAAGTATTTTTGCAAAAACCCATCATTTTCTTTCCTTTAATATTATTCCATATCGCTTTCTTAATCATAGGAATGTGGAACATTCCTTTTTAAAGGGAAAGGCAAAAGTTTCAAAATTTTCCTCTGGAAAAGAATCGATATTACGAGAAGTCCGAATTCATCACGTGACCCTCTCAATTACGCTGCTACATGGGCGTATGAATGCACGCATGAATAACGGCAGCCGTACATGACATTTATTTTAAGGACTATTTTCTCTCTCGTATTTGCTTCGCGGAGGTATACTTAGCGGTTGGGTGTAACTGTGGCAGTTGCAGCTGCAGTTGAAAGGAATTAAAAAGGAAACTGTCGATTTGCAGGAATAGAAACGACAGAAATATGGTGATGTTTTCAGTTTTCTTCTCTCGCTTTTTTCATGTTTATTTTTTATCATCTGCGGCAGATGTTTGAATGACTGGATGTATTTAGATTGTGAATTTCGACTTATACGACTTTTCTGCGGCAGCAAAAATAATTTTGAAGCTCAGTTGCTAATGGCAACAAATATAAAGAGAAATAAAAATATTTTTTTTACTTGGCTATTCCAGGCACCGCGAAAGAATTTTAAAGAATTACGTGCAACGATTTAGATATATATGTTAACATTAAACTCATATGTTACAAATTTTGTCACACCATTAAATATATATGTTTTGGAGAATTCTCGGAGAAGTCAATATTTAATGATGTCGATAAGAATTGAAGAAACATTTCTTTGTAACGACGTTTCGAAAGAAATGGCATATTTCCATAGAGGCATTCTGGAAGCTTTGAAAATTTTGATTTACATTCGTTTTGTATTGGTAAGGAATTTTGTTATGACAGTAAAAGTTCGAATTCTATTTATCTGCCATTTTTTTCTTTTATGTAAGTTTTTCTTCTTAAGCAGACGTCTCAAAAGGCAACTATTAAATGGAGTTGATTTGAAGTAAAAATGTCATATTTATTTTAGAGAATACTGGATGTGGACATCGTTTGTGCAAGCTTTTATTTTATTCATGGCATTTTAGCCATGGTCAGATTTTTGTCATCGATAGTTTAACTACTTCATGACAAGCTATGAAGCTCAAAATTTAAGCACACACTGTTTGTAGATGACCGTACAATGTGGTGAAGGAAATTTTGCAAAATTCGGATCAGAGTTTTAAAAATTTCATGTTGAAAGAATTTTTCATCTTCGTTTAACGGACAAATTAAAACCTCAGAAATTTACTGTTTCTACGTCAGATAGAGCAGGAGTCGGCAACATATGGCACGTGGAACAATTCTTAGTGGTACTCTACACCATTCTGCAAAGTTATTGGGCAGAGATTATAATACAACTGAAGGGGAAAATGAATTCCGTTGTAACAATGAGCAGCAAAACGAAACAAAGATTATACATAGATACAGAGTGTATATAAATGCAATTACGATTAAACACACACACACATTCGGGAACCAACGTCCCTTTGGGCTAAAAATTACAAAAGCAATTTTACAATACTACTGTCACATCTTTTTTTCCGAAGGTTATTTTAGCATAATGAGAATATTGTTCTCGTATGGTATGCTTCGGGTGTTCTTATCTGAAATACCAATGAACTTATTGAATGACTTTGGACTTAACTGCTGTTGTTAATTCCTACCCATTTGCACAAACATTTAAGCATTTAGTTATTACTACTCCTCTCAATTGTACGAATATCCTCTTGTATACTGGCATTTTCTTTTTTCCTGCAAATCCGCACTTCCTTACTCACACCGTTCTTCATCAATTTTGGACCAGCCATGGTGGTGGCTACTAGTCTCGGTCGGAACTGTATTTTCTTTGATCAATCTTGCCATATAGTTGCTCGTCATTAGTGTCTACATTATGCCATACTATCACATTCGAATTTAACATACAATCGAAAATCGGCAATTAATTACTCCAGGGTAGCGCTAAGTGCGCGGGCACCTTTTCTGCATCTTGCTTGAGATTGCTTGATTGCTTGAGATTGCTTGATTGCTTGAAGATTGCTTGAGCCGAAATACCAATGAACTTGGAGAAGGAAGTTCATATTCCTCCAATCAAAAACACATGGTTCTGCCAATTAAAAAACACGCAATGGCTGTTTTGAAAGAAGGTATCCTGCCAACATCTGCTCTGCTTTAGAGCTGTCATACAGAATGCGTTGTTGTGTGCATGTTAACTGTTTCCACTCATGATCTGGTGTCTTTTGTAAGCATTTGTAAACATTTACACTTTCAAATATAAAGTTGAAACTAAAAATAAATCCAAGCAGATGCTTTTTTATAACAAAGCAAAATCATCTAAAAAATCTGCCAGCCTCTGTATTAATGCAGTATATGGGGATATAGCAGTAAGCGTAACGCAGTGTCAACCGTGGTTCCAGAGATTTTGTGCCAGAAACTATAGGGACGAGGTGTCCCCAGAAAGATCTGCAAAGTCGAAGAGGACGTTCTGTTAGCCTCTTTAGAATAAAATCTCGTCTTTACTCCTAGGGAACCTAAGCAGAGGATTTAAGATAGTATATTTTGGGTTAAGTAATAACTTCATAGGTGCTTAGATTCATTCTGAAAAATAAAAAGGAATATAAAAAAATATCATTATTTATAGATGGCCCAAAGCTTTGTATGAAATCGGATTCGCTTCAGTTATGTAATTGTGATGAAAATCGAATCCATTAAAATTTTTAAGGAAGATAACATCTTTGGAGATCCCGAACCTAATAGCTAAGCATGCATGTGAAAATCGATTCCTTCGAGCAGAGAGCGGTCCAAATAAAGTCGTAGTTCCTTCACAGAGACTTATATGATTATCGTGATCGCAAATACTTAGAAGCGAGCGAGTTGACAAGCCACTTTAACATTCTTTATTTTCCTTCCTAATCTCCCAAAACGAGTTATTTTGGCAACTTTACCACCGCCCGCTAAGCCACATACATTAACTGAGCTTAAATCCCTTATTTGAGAGACCCTCTCTGTTTTAACCTACAGTATCGATCGACACACGATGATGCCTTGTATCGATTATGACCATCAAATATTCACAAGTACTTCCACTCCTTCCGTGCGCAAATTAATCCCTGCTGATGCTGTTTCAGATCTGGCAACATCAGAGAAAGTTCATCCGCGACCTTGATGCTTGTTTAATTATTAAAACGTTCCGCTACAGATCGTTGAAGATCTTAAGTTTCTATTTGATTTAACGATGGTTTGATGATCACGCGCTAAGTTAAGAAGAATATTGAGTTCTTTAATCTATTCTGTGGTAATCGTTGCCTGAATTTTTAAAATTGCAGATGCCAAAGTAATGCGAGTGGGGCTATGTGGTTTAGCGCAGTATAGTTGCACATTTTCTTAGTCTTCCGCCGGGTGTCCATAAGGTTATCTTCAGAAGATGGCCATTTAAAAGCAGTTAAGAATAAAGTAGATTGCACATTCTGAAAAAAAAAAGGATACTTCTATGTCTCTCGTTTTACTGGGGCTATTGACGAAAATTTATATTTGCGCAGTTGGGGAAATTTACAGTAACTTATTTTTCTCTCCCTTTTTATATTGTGCATGAGCGGGAAAAAAGAGGAGCAGTGTTCGTTCTGTCAAATTATTTTAACAAACTGCGTGAAGCACATTCGGCGTTATGATCGCTTATAACACGTATGCCAGGTTTCAAAACGCGCCAATATATAAATTCACGCATATCTGTGGAATTTTTGAATAAAATATTCTAACTTTCGCAGGTATTCTAGAAATAACATATACTATTAAGTAATGGTAAAAATGTTATGGGTTATAATTAAAAAATGTTTTCGAAAAATTTATAAAATTTACTAAAAAATACAAATTTAAAAAATAAATCAGAAAATAGCTGCGAAGTTTATTTGGATTGAAAGTAAATAAATTTGAACTGCGAAGAAGGGATCAAGTAAGTTCAGTAAAAAAATATTTATAAATACATACCAAATTTAATTAACAAATTTAAGGAACTACAAATTTGAGAGCTAATATTTTACCGCTATTTTTACAGAACTTGGCACATTGGCGTAATCTGAGTCGTAGAATCGAAATATGTTAAAATCGATAAGTCATATCAGAAAAAATCCGATTTTGTGTCAAAATACTTATGTTATAACAATTCCGTATATAAATCTAATACATATCCTAAGTCGCGCTTTCGAGACATGAAAAACGCAAGTTAAAGTTCGTCAATCGGCCCAGCAGAACGGAAATATATAACTGTCCCCCTTTTTATTGTGTCTGTGCACAAGGTATATACAGGGTGTTTCAGCACCGCGTTTCAGAACTTTTAGCAGCGGTAGTGTTCATGCTATGAATCGGAATTATACGGCAGTGCAGGCTCCGAAATGCTTTTTGGACGAGCTGGTGTACACAGAAACACAAGAAATTAAAAGAATGACGGGTGAGTTAATATTCGCTTTAGTAATAAATTTACATAAACGAAAGTAACATGAGTCAAAGACATTGTTCAAAGTTTGGTCCACCAGTTTCAATGAATGCCTCACATCTGCGGTGCACGGAATTCGTAATATTCTGGAATATTCCAGGCATATCTCGAATTTCCCCGGCAGCTACTGCGATTCGTGCAATCAGCTCCTCGGCGTTGGCAATGGGAGTGTCATAAACCAGTGTCTTCATATGACCACATAAAAAGAATTCAAGACATGATAGGTCCGATGATCGAGAAGATCAACGCACCGGACCACCACATCCGATCCACTGTTTGCCAAATCTGACGTCTAGGTGGGTATGAACATTGTGACTGAAATGTGCAGAGGTCCCATCTTGTTGGAACCACATTAACAGTTGCATTGATGCAGAAATCTGTTCTTCATGTAAAAGTTGTGGCAAGACTTGCTGCGAATAGATCGAGTCATTACAACCAGTTAGACGAAAAGGCTACAAATAAAGTCCGATGAGATGATCGCCCATAATGCCGGCCCAGACATTAACCGGAAACCGGGTCTGCACTGCACGACGTCGTGTTGTATGAAGGTTCTCTACCACCCAGACATGGGCGTTATGTGAGTTGAATAGTCTTTCCTTTGTAAAGGATGCCTCGTCGGCGAATCATACATTAGCAGAAAAACGGTGATCTGTAGAACGCTTTTCGAGATACCATTGTGCAGAAGCAATACGAAGTGCATAATCGCCGGCTGAAATGCCTGGATACGATGCAAAATGATACGCATGAAAAAAGGAGACTGAAATATATATTTTAAATTTGTGCTACATCAAATTCTAGTAAAAGAAGTTCGAATAAAAACAGAATTGGGCGTATTGAACATTTGGTTAAATCTTCAATACTCAAACTTATTAGCTTGCAGCTTTTGGTGAAAGATAGTTTGGAGCATTGTTTATTATCTCAAAACGATGTATAAAAATGTCGTTCTTGAACTAAAATCGAATTGTTGGGAAAATGGTTAGGTTTATAGGTTCCTATAATACTTTTCTACAATACGCAACTTTCTGGCAACACGGAACTTCTTTGAACCTTCCTTCTTCCAGACAGGAAAGAAGAATATTTGTGAGGAATAGGACGTTTTTTATCCTCTAGATTAAGATTATCGATCAGGTGACATCCATCCCTCACCTTCCCCTTTGCGGAAGAAGGAAACCAAAATAATAATAAAAAAAGAGAGGAATCAATTTCTAGGAGCAATTCTTTACATCTATAGAAACCAAAAGAGACTGCTGCCACCGGAAAAAGCTGAAAGAACGAAGCGAAATATCCCTCCTCCTCCTCCCGCAACGCGAACCCTACGACGTTTTTCACGATAAGATTCTTTCCCTCTATTAGTCTCCGAGGCAGCCCCCAGATGGCACTGGGGGGAAGAAGTTGTAAAGAAGAAGCAAAAGTTAGTTCCAGGCACCACACATTAAGATTGATTCGTCCTTACACCAGCGGATGAGTCATTCTGCTCCCAAAGCTGTCCGCAGCGTTTAGGTCGGCTGACATTTTTGGGGGGATGATTTACGAAGGGGTTTTCCTCTGGGGGGACTTTGTGGAGGGCTTTATCTTCTCGTGGATATATATTGATATAAATATGGAGTTGTTCTTTCTTTTCTTTTTCTTTCTTGAAAGCTGGGATCTGCGAAAGCGCTATTGATAAGTACTTAGGTGATTTTTCATGGTTGGAAAATTCCTTTGCCATTTTGGGTGAGTTTGTTCAAAAGAAATGATGAAGAGTAGGTTGCCACCTCCATTAAAGTTTAAATGCGAAATTTTTTAGACTATACTAGAATTCCCATTATCCGAAGTAATGTCGGCCAACTCTATTTTAGAAAATCCAGACACAAAAAATGCCACTATCGTTTTCCACAGAAATGTCAGTATAAAAATCGTTCTCGCAACTTATAGAATATAGGACCACACGTGGAGCTTAGCGAACTTAATAAAACATCAAAGTACAAAGAATAATTCACAACACCATTTGCTTTTAAAGTATATCGTATATTATTATGCAATAAGACAGATTTTCCGTTCGAAGGGACGTTTTTATTAATAATATCTCTTACTGCTTGGTTAGGAAGCATTAAAGGTATTTGTAAAAAAAAAAAAAAAAAAAAAAAAAAAAATTTTAAAAACTTTTCGACCTCTAACCTTCTATTCTCTCTGTACAATAAAAACCATAATTTACAAATGTAGAGCACGTGTGTAAAAACTGAAGTCCTGCAAACCTTTCTAGACAAGATAGCGAATTATCACTGCTTCCTTAAACTCACAACGTGCTGAAAAAGGTCTAAAATAATCTTTTTACTTCCTTGTACGAAGTAAAGGAACTACTGTAATCGCAAAAAATTTAGCTTTTCAGAATTCAACGCAAGTATTCATTTAGACTTTTTTTCCCGCGACATGTATAGGTACGGGT
The DNA here is from genome assembly GCA_000611955.2 of Stegodyphus mimosarum. Classification (NCBI taxonomy): domain Eukaryota; kingdom Metazoa; phylum Arthropoda; class Arachnida; order Araneae; family Eresidae; genus Stegodyphus; species Stegodyphus mimosarum. The sequence goes on from KK112612.1 coordinate 19,137, forward strand.
AGAATAAAGGATTCTTTATTCTAAAATGGATTTCAAAATGGCATTTTTTTGTAACTTCTGTTCGTAAGTATGTATCTCGTATAACTGAAAAATGATTAGCCGTAGAACGTTTAAGTTTTCTGTGTGGGATTGTTGTAACATTTAGTTGTGCACCTCTTTCTTTTTCATAGCAGTCGGCAGTATCATAAGTGTGTGTATATATACATACAGGATATTGAGACAAGTAATTGACGACCGTACGGTCGTATGATTACTATATGACAAGTAGTTGACCTGACCATTTAACTTCAAAATTTGCAATTTTTTGTGCCTCATTCGACTTGCCTTAAGAGATCGGTTTATTAAGTTAGAACAATTTGAAGAAATAAATTTAAATGAAGTGTAACAAAAATGTGTATAATTTATTAGGCGCACAAGGAAGTCATGTGGTGTCCAGATCAGGTTTGTTATTTTAGTCTAAACAGGACATTAAAGCATGACTTGTTCTACAGACAAAACCATAACACTTGTCTATTTTAGATTAAGCGATAAAAGGAAATTAAATTCGCATGGTGATACGTAGTGTAAGATTGCACGTAAGACAGCATAAGAAATAAGCTGGCTCAAACTATTTTGCCGGCGCTCAACTTTAAAGCATCGGCTAGCGAGAATATTAAAGCCGCAATATTACCTTTAAGCAGAGCTGGCGGAAATTATTAACAGCAGACGCGGTTGCCAGAAGCTTTCTCGATTAAGATTCAAAACCCTCCGCTTAAGTACTCACAAAGCTAATTTGCGTTCTGGTGAGGAACACGGAAAGAAGAAGCTATAGTAAAAACCGAAATCATAACAACTGATTTATTAACGTAAGGTATCTTACATGTCTGCAGATGAGAACCATCAAGATTAAATGTTAAGAGATGAGAGATCAAGAATTGTGTCCTGAAGATTTGAACACGAATACAATTGCATGCATCTCCTTTTTTTTCATCGGCGACAGAAAAGCCGATCCACCGCTATCAATCGTTTGTGTTCTTCACAAAATTTAAAATAAGCAACTTAGACTAAACAAACTAAACAGCATTTAGCAATAAAGACATTTAGAGCTATGCCCTCTGTGATTTACCAATGCAATGTCCAGGGAATTACGAATAAAACAACTAAAGCTTAATTCTATATCCTCCGGGATTTGATAATGTTGATAACTTCAGAATAAATCTCTTAAAAATAAACAAGCTGGATAGCACTTAGGAATAAATAGGTAAAGATTAGAGGTATGCCTTTCGGGACTTAGGATTAAACAAACCAGATAGTGCTTAGGAATCATAACAGTAGCCAGCACTTAGAAATAAAGAAACTTTAGGAATCAGCGTTATACCCTCCGGGACTTGACAAAGTAATGTCCCGGAACTTCAGAATAAATAAACAGTTAAGAATAAACAAACTAAAACTTAGAGCTATGTATACTCGTGCTTGCCAATGTAAAGTTTCCAGACTTAAGAATAAATAAATTAGACAGCACTTAGCTTCGTGTCCTCCAGGACTTAACAGTCCCGGATTTTAGGAATAAACAAATACCTAGGAATGAACAAATTAGAGCTTAGCGTTAGGATTTAACAATGAAAGGTGAGAATACGGATCGGAAAGCAGATCGGAAAAAAGAGGAAAAGTATATCGTGGAGAGACTGCTGTTGAAACTAAGTAAAAAATAATGACGACGTCTTAGTTTGAATGTAAGTAAAGTGCTGCTAACAGCAAGGAGGCATTTATTAAGGGGAAAGTCACGTCGCTCGTACAACATGCAAACAGTTATCTACAATGATTTCAACAATTATATAATTAAACTAAAAAATATATATATATATATATATATATATGCAACTATTGGACTTCTAGGAGAGTCGGGAATCTTTCATATTCCCTCGAGGGTGAGCTTCTACGTTTTATCCGCTGAAACATTTTGCAACGTTGCACGTCACCAGAGAAATTTTTGACATTGCATAAATAATTATTCACTTAGCCACATCTTTACACAGTTTTACAATTTAAAAAGTTTGTTACAGCAAAATGTGTTCCACGTGATGTCCATCATTTTCAACTACCGCATGAAATCGCAAGACAGCACGTTCCACTGTTGATCGAAGTGTGTGCGGGCAAATGCTGAGCACGTGGCATGATGTTGGTTTAGGTAAAGTTCTTGGGTTGTCACGAATTGCCAGATGTTTCAAATGGCCGCAAAGATAAAAAATCGCATGGACCGAGGTTTGAGGATTGGAAGACCACACACGACAAAAGTGCCCGCTCATGAACAAGTCCTTCTGTGACATTTAAAAGCATTCATAACGCATCTTGCAATGATTGGAGGAGCTCCGTCTTAGGTAAAAACTGTACGTTTAAGGCAGTAACGTGCTTGCACAGACGGAACAATTTCGCTCTCTAACAGCGATGCATATCGCTGCCATGGAGCGTGTGACTAGATATAGAACTTGACTTTTCGGTGGAGTACAGGCCGAGAATAAATAATGCAGAAAACCCACCCCATACCATCACTTTTAGTGAATGCAACGCAACCTCGAAGATAGGGCGCAGATTTTTCTGGTTCCCGAATTAGGCAGTTGCGAGTATTCACTGCACAATCCAAATGAAAATGAGCTTTGTCTATCAGAAGATATTTATTCTAAGGCCATTCTGAATCGACCTCAAAGCAAGAAAGAAACTGAAATGATAACCGGAGTCGAGCGTCAAAATCTGTGTGAGCAATCGCTGCACCAGTGAAAGTTTGTAAGGACAATATCGGGGGATATTATGGATATCTTATGGACAGCTGAAAAAAACATGGCCTATCCAAGTCTATGCTACACACCGGATACTAGTGCTATCTATAAGTTTGAAGCTGTATCCTCTACCATCTGAAGGGCAACTTACTGTACTGCTTCTGCAAAAACGTATTTTCTTCCTCTTCCGAAACGAACAGAAAACGATCTTGTTTCTTCACATTTTTTTATCATTTCTCGAAGGTTTTTAACATTTATTGGGTTCTTTTCGAATCTCCTTCAAAGTGAAAAATTTCCGTAAACAATTTTTACTAACAAAGCGCCATCTCGTCATTGTGAGCAGCATAATATTGAAAGCAAATGCTTCTGAATTTTATAACAGCTGCTGCGTGACGTCCGCAGGCCCCAGTTTAACAGGGACACGCGTTGAAAACTCCGTTTTGCGCCCGCAACGGAGAAAACGTTGCAGCATAACTGCATACAATTACTACCTTCTGCCGAGTGTCCGAATTTTTACCCTTGCACATAGGCCTCGCAGACGGTATAGTGGTTAGGGAAGCCCGCTGCGATGCTAAAGGGCCTGGGTTCGAATCCCGGAGAACGCATGGCTGTAATTGCCTGTCCCTTCATAGGGAGCAAAGGTGGCCCACCTATTAGGTGCCTCCGCAATAAAGTGACCTTCTAGCCTTAGTTGTGGCCAATCCGAAGTTGGCCGAGGGCCCGTCATTGGGAAAAAAACCCCTTGTACATACACTCCCTTCCAAAAGTTAAGGACGGAGAGGAAAATGCTAATTTCCAGAAGCCAATCAGAATTGAAGAGGATACAATTCGCTGCAGAGGTAGATGGAAGTATGCAAATATGTTAGGTAACAGCCAAAAGCGTTTTCATGTTAAGAAATAAGCAAAAAAAGGCAGTCTTATAAGAAGCCAGCTTTATGAAGGGTTACAGAAAGTTGAGTGTAAGTGCTGATAGAAGGTGTTTAAAACTTTCGTACAATTTGTTTTCAAGACATACATGTTTCTATGACTTCCAGAAGACGAATGGAAGATTCTGAGCGCTGGCTTGCTTTGGGGCCCATTGAAGCAGGACAGTCGATCACTGATTTTGCTATTTTCTTCGGCATTCATCATTCTGTAATTTCACGTTTATGGAAACCATTCCAAACCACACAGGCCCGTAGCCGGTCGTCCAAGGGTTACAACCCCCGCTGAAGATCGATATATTGCTATTGTAGCCAAGCGGAATCGCAGAGCGACCTCCACACGTGTGACATCTATGGTTACAGCGTCCATTGGCAAGGCGATATCTGCAGCTACTGTACGCCGAAGATTACATATGAGTGGACTGTACGCTCGGGTACCTGAAGTTTGTGTTCCTCTATCCGTCCAACCCAGAGGCCCTACTTTTGTTTTAATGGACGATAACGCACGTCTCCATGACTACCTGGAGAGTAAAGGGATTGCGCGTATGGCGTGGCCAGCATATTCGCCCGACCGTAATCCCATTGAAAATTTTTGGGATGCTCTCGGCCGTGCTGCATCTTCACGTTTCCCACTCTTATTGAGCTGGAAACTGCTCTACAAGAAGAATGGCGATTGCTTAATTCGGCGGTGGTTGACCGCCGAATTGAAAGCATGGTCGCAAGGTGTAAACATTGTATACAGATGAGGGGGATCACGTACCCTATTAATGTCCTTTTTTCATTTTATGCTGTTTATTTTCACTTTATACATAATTTTGTTCAAGTCTCCAGTATGTCATTATCTGATAACTTACAAAAATTTAATATTGTTTTCATTTCTGTGTACAATTATTGATTTTGTTTTATGCATAAATGTATACGCTACTTTCCTGCCGAATTTAGTGTCAATCAAAGCAGTATTTGTTGATGTTTTTGCATTTTACATCTTCGTGCTGAACATTTGAAGTGAGTGTATATGCCTTTCAAATCTATTCGAAATGTGGAGATACTTTGGAAAGAAAACTCCCCTTCCAAGAAAAACAATCATAAATACAAGAACGCAGACTCTGTTTACAGCGTAGATAATTAATACAATACTTTTGAGCAATTCTATATATTAAATTCTTTCTATTACATATAAGTTTTACAAAGTTACAGATTGTTAAAATTTCCACGTGAGAAAATAAAGATTCAATAACTTTACAGGAAGGAAGGGAAACAAATAAAAAAGAATTAAATTAGCAAAACAGTTACGATTAAACACCAAATTAGTGTAACAAAAAAAATTAAAATTTATAATCTTAAGGGTCATCCAGACAAACCACCAATAAATTCAAAAGAATAAAGCTAAACGTCAACTAAATCACGTTTTTCAAACAGAAATTAAATAAGTCAGTTTCACTTTTAAAGTTAAGAAAATATTAACATTACCAAAATTGAGTAAAACAATTACTGGTCAGATAAAAACGTTTAATTAACCACTTTAACAAAACTAAAAAACTAATCAGTCACAAAAATTAGTATTAATCAAAATTAGGTAACAAGTTACCGAACAGTTAAAACAATTTTTCCAATTTAAATTACAGTTTGTAGTAAAATTTTCGGTGCGAAAAATTGAAAATTACCTTTTTGTCATACTGAGCCAAAAGACATTGAAGTGAGTGACCAAGTGACTTATTTCACTACTGTATAAAGATTTTTGAATGTAAGTAAATGGCGGCCGCATTAAGCCTAGCGTTCTTTAAACTTTTAAAATGATGACAATTCTACAAGTATTGCATGCAGATTAACTAAAGGCGTAAAAAGCTTAACCGGAGTATAAGAACGCAATTCAACCAGTTTTAAAACAAAAAATGCGCAATTTACCAACATATAGGAATAAAAAAATTGAGCTCACCGAGTTGGATAACAGAGTGGGTATATATATATACCCACTATATTACCTAAATTTAATATATATATATATATATATTAAAGACACAAAGTAAGAAATTTAGAACTAATTTTTCACAAAGACAAAATTGGAATTCATAGTTAATAAATTTCAAATAATCCATTAAATGTTACAAAGAATTTAAGAAATGTTAAAACCGAAACTTTTCAAACAAGTAATATCCAAATTCAAAAAATTAATGAAATTTAAAAAAACATAGCAGAAGAGGACTTCAATCAACTTCAGTATCACTTCGTCAGGGGGGGAGAACATTGAAATCAATTGAAATCTTTCTTCCACAAAAATCCTTAGTTTTCTGCATCCAGAATTAGCCGATGAACCATTTCGATGTATTTTAATTATAATAGTTCATCCGAAAATTCAGGCCCTTCCCCAAAGCAATGAAAAAACAAAGTCTAATTAGAATCTTGAACCTTAAGTAAAGAAAATTCCGTTTTATTTAAAAAATTGAAAACGTAAGCGGAAAAATAAAGTACTTCAGTGAAAAATTTAAATCAAAATTTTTATCTTTAAACATACAGCATATAATACAAAGAATTTAAAACGTTATAAAACTTAGTTGAAAAGACTTAACTCACAAGAAGTAATAAAAACTTCGAACACATTCAATAGATCTCATTCGAAACAAATAACATCTTCATAGTAGTGAGGTACGGGTACCCCAATTCGAAAAATCATTGAAATTTAAAGAAAAATGAAGAAGAACAGAAGAGAAATTATATAAATTTATACGTTTGGTGCTGCCGTTTGCAACGAAAAAGGGAGATGCACAGCTACATGTTCCAGCAAGCCCATATGCAAAATTTCAACGTTCTACGAGTACTCGTTTTTGAGTTATGCGTGATACATACGTACGCACGTACAGATGTTACGAAAAAATTTGAAATATGATTGAGAACATTTTTCGCGATTACAGTACCTCTTTTACTTCGTACAAGGAAGTCAAAAAAATAATTAAATCATTACTTAGCAAGAAGGGAAAAAAAAAGCAACAAAGCGTGGCTGTTTTCTACACTGAGCACGCTGTACTGACGTCCAGATCAACCTTTCGGCTGTTTAGATTAAGCGATTCTGTCTCCCGAAATACGCACGACATATGTGAGTAGTAAATTTGTAAACGCGAGTTGGTTCATTTGCGACCCTGTGGTGCGCAAATGGAATGCGAGCTGAGCTCGTTTATGACCATCAAAAGGTTAAAGAAGAGAAAAGACGTCGAGATTAAACATTTTATGTGATGTTTGAAATTGCAAAAATAAAAAACTGTTGCGTCTGCCACCACAATTTCAAAATTTCTAATAATTATGATACAGGAGATATATTTTCAACGAAAGTACAATTTTAATAAACTTCAGTTACTAAAATTTTCCCTTTTAAATGCCATTAATATAATTTAACTGTTAACAGAAGTTTAACTATTATTGCAAATTTCTCAGAGGAATTTCAAGAATGTTCGTCTAGTATAAGGGCTGCAACGTGAATTTTTACTTTCATCTTTTAATTATAATTTAATTATCTGATTTATTTTAGCTGTTGTTGTTTCTAAAAGACAGCGCTTCTCAATTAAATTAATTAAAATATGAGTGGAATGCTGAAACGTTTATTTTTGCTTTTCTTGTAAGATAAGAGGGGGAAAAAATTAAACTCGCTTAGAGTTTTCCCTTTTTTATAATTTTTTTCCTTTTGATGCAACAATTATCTCAGAAAATTGTTGACACCACGCAGAAAATAATTAAACAAGCTTTTGTATTAAAATCCTTAGTTTCTGCTTATATATTGAGATAAGTTTCCTAAAAGAAAGCGCAGTATTCAATAGCGTTCAATTTAAATTCCTCCTTTAAAAAAATAGAAAAGAAACTAAGCAATTATAATTTTTATAGTAATCACGATTTTAAATTATGAAAGCGTTTTTTTTATGAACAACTCAAATCTTCTTTTTCTGATTTACTTCTTTCGTTGTGTGATTTTTCTTGTTTGTTTTGTATGAAGGAAATTCGAAACATTCATCTTTCAAATAAGCTGTGTTTAGACACTTTTTTTCAGAATACAGAAGTAATCAATGTTGTTTATGTATTCTCTCTGTTCTTTCTGAAAAATACACCCCCACCCCCTTTCCAGGAGAAATTCTTTATTCTCTGATAACATTGCTAGCGCCCTCTGATGTCAAAGCCAATTGTGTTGTAATCGCCTGCTGGAAGAAGAGCTCGAATGAAAGAACTAAAAGTAAAACAAATGCTCATTAAATAGAGCTTTGTAGTTCTGTTCTCAAAAGAACTAAAACATCCTTTTGGGTGTAAGTTTTCTTCCTTATTATTTTCGTCTTAAAATATCATCTTCGGTTCAGAGTATTAAACTTGTTGAAGATTGTTTTATGTAAATAAATTTTTCCTCGAATGAGCATTTTTGATTAATTTGCTAACAAGTTATCATTCAAAAGCATTTTTTTGAAACAGCTGGAGCATAAACATAAATATAAATCATTATATGCGATAACTGTTGGATTCCCGATGCATTTGTTAGTAATGAAATTTCGAATCTTTTTGTAATACAAATTGGTATTTTATATTTCAGAAACCGGCTTCATTTTTATAAGAGAAGATCTTAGATTTAACTTTTAATGGCTAACTGTATAAAATATAACGCGGTAATAATTTTTGTATTAATTTAGCTGTCAAATGTTTTTTGTTTGTATTCCTTTTCGGTATTTTGAAACATAATAAATTTCAGAAGAAATGTATGCCAATTTTAAATTTAAAGTCAGGGAATTTAACTATTTGCTATTGAAAAACTCCGTTATTATATTAATCTCGGACCGAATTTTGCTTGATTTTAAATATAACGGTTTTCTGTGGCAGCATGAATAAATAAATTTAAAAAAAAGTTCTATATCTCCCATTCTACTGGCCAATTAATTGACGAAATTTTATTTGCGTTTTTCTTGTCACGAAAGCGCGAGTTAGGATATATATTAATTTATATGTAGCATTATTCTAACGTACGTATTTTGTCACAAAATTGAACTTTTTTTGAAATGACATAACGATTTTTTCCATATTTCGATTCTACTATTCAAATCGTGCCTTTAAAATTCTCTGAAGTATCTTCCTCTACTGGACATGATGAACGCACTCAAGAAGAATATGTTTTACATCTTCATCCCTGAAGTTAGTCCAAGCCGTTTTAAATAGCTCTTAAATTTCCTATGCCCAGTAAAACATTGAGGTACTAAGCAAAATGAATGTGGATATAAAAAATCTTACAAGGTCTTAATAATTACCCGAATTTGAACCGCAAGTTTCTTTGAAACATTAAGTTCCTGTAACAACTGTATCGAAGAAAGATAATTGCTACATATTAGAACGTTAATTGATCTTAAACCACTACAAGAGTTTTGAATCCATTTCACAGCAAGGTTTTTAAGTATAGTGTTACGAAATGCTCAGCTGCGGTAAGATAGCTTCCTCCCAAAGCGGCGTTTAGGATTGCCAGAAAGTGGCAAGTAAAGGCAGGGTTGCCAGTTTTGGCCCGAAATCGTCTATTTGGGGATATTTGGCGATACGCCATAGATGGAGCGAGAACATTTTAGAACGAATTCTTACCGATTTTCCCGAGAAGTTATCAAGGGCAGATCAAAAGCTATATATATCCTGACTATACGCAGAGTAGAGAGAATCTAGAATATGTTGAATTCAGTAGTAATGTCTTGAGTTCAGAGATTAGCTCGAGAGTGATTGACCGAGTCGGAAGATGTACTTTAGTGCCTTGCCGTGAAGCTCTCTTCACTGTTATAGCCTGATAGCCTGAAGGTGGTGTTGCTGGTTGTTTCAGCGTGTTTATCGCAGTTTTTCGACGACTGTAACGTACCTTTGGAACTCTCCTGTGTAATACTGTAATACTGTAACACTACCGAATAAATTGTGTTTTGATTTTTCATCAAGGGTTGCCATCAGTCACTCCAAATTCACGAACCCGTAGAAGGCAACAATAGCAACTCAGCCAGAAAAACAGAGCACTTATCATTAATTCTGTAGTCTTTGAAATCTCTTTCTTGTTTATTTTCATAAATATATTTCATAAACATTTTATAATATAAGTAAGAAAAGCAAGGCTCGCCCTATAATTCCCCTTACAAAACAAATTAACTTGCATTCTTCAAAAACAGCGTAGAAATACCCGACATTTTGTATAGGATTCTTGTTAAAAAAGTGCGGCAATGAAGAAACTGGAAGATTGCCTTCAAGAAAATTTGATGAGAATTGTCTGCAAAACTTTCCTTCATCGCAGGTTCATCGCAGGTTTGCGCAAAATTTCGATATCTATGGATGGAACGCCAGCGACAGTAAAAAGTGCCTCGTAACTACGAGTCCTGTAGCCACGAACCATTCTTAAAAGAAATCTTTGATTTACTTTTTCCAGTAAATAACCGTCCCAAATTCTTGAGGCATAGGAGATCTACAATGGAAATCTACACGAATTAAAAAATACACACAAGTGCAGGAAGGGATCAAAATTCAAACGAAAATGAAATATAGAATAAAATAAAATATAAACTTAATGTGCAGAATGTGCTAATTAAAAAAATAATTAAATAAATAAGCGAAATAAAATACGTAACGATACAGAAAATAAATAGGCTTGCAAAATTGTACTACTTTATGAATATGAAAAGCATAAAAAGTATTATAGGTAAGCAACTTTGATATTTTCCTAAAGTTCTGAAACCTAATGGCACGCTTCTGATTTAAATACGTACTGTTATACAAGCAGAGTCGGATGATTCCCTTCGGAACTGATTAAAAGAACCGGTTTTTACTGAGCGAATGAACAGTGATTCAAGAAAACGGAATGGTAGCTCTTTTACAATTCACGAACAGCTCTTGTTGGAAGCGTGCCAGGATAAGAGATGTGCCATTCGTTCGCGAACTGATTCATTTCGCTGAGCAAGCAAACGCGTCATTCAAAAAAAAAAAAAAAAAAAAAAAACAAAAAAAAAAAAAAAAAAAGAAAAACTCGGAGCTCTTTTAGACTACACTCATCGAGAGCCGTTTGGTTACCGTTTCAGGAAGAAAAAATTGCTTATTCTCCCCTGTTAAAAGAGAGTTTAATTTTTTATCACTTCCCAACTTTTATTCTGCAGTTATATGGCTAGTCCTATGTAAAAAGGAGATTTTGGGGTAATCTCAAAACTACAATTGAGAGGTATCAGTTTCGGAAGTTATCATTTGATTGAGTCAACTCTGCAAATCCCACTGCTCGATCGATTCTTTACTTTGTTCGTTCTTCAAGTCTCGTTCCCAGTGCTTTTCATCAACGTTATTACTAGTAAGTGATCAGTTATAAAAAAGAATTGATTCAGTTCCGTGAGGAACGGTTCTGATCCAATTCCATAAAGGAGGGCTTTTGCCTCTCTCTACTCACCAACAGCTACTGAATGCTGGGCGTTCTACACGGGTTCGAGATCAGGCGAACGGGCTGGCTGCGCAGTTGGTTTACGTAGTTTTCCCATTTGTAACGTGAAATTGTGCCAGGTCTCCTTCGAAATTCCTCTGCGAAGGCATCCCTCTAGATAGGCAGTCCTAGTGTGTTTTGCCATAATTAGATAATTTAACCTAACCTTTTACTTCTTACAGAATCATATCGTTTTGATTAGTTGCCAGTGTAGTTACATTCATCAGTTGGACCAGACGTTCTCAAAATTCTTAAATTTAGTGCAACATGAGGAAGAAATAAAAATATACGTGCCGTTACCTACGAATAAGTAACAAAAAGGACGCAATTTTACATTTATTTTGAACATTTATTAAATGTACCGTTATTAACCAACATGTATCAAAAGATTCATCCTTTTGCATTCATCTTCGACATTTACTTAATGTTCCATCCCTTACCAATATGTACCAGATTTTGCATTAATTAAAATTTTATGTATAAAAAATTTTACCGCTTAGAATGAGCAATGTAGCATGAATCCCGGAAAAGGCACGGATGTTTGTATAGTCTCTTTGCGGCATGAGGCACTCTAAATGTACGGCGAGTCGAAAGTCCTCTCGTGTGGTCTGGTGGTAGAGAAGAGGGTCGGGAGCCCTCGGATCACCCCCGGGATGCTCTCCCTCAAAAATGTAGTGAAAGTCGAAATCCATTTTCCTTGAGGAACTATTCTTCCATAAAATATGGACTCCACCCAACAAACAATAACAAACATATATTAGCGTTTGAAAAACCCTGAATTAAGCCATTAACATGTGCAAGAATGTTTCTAAGGGGGCAAGGGCGGGAAGCGAAGCTGATAGAAGATATGGAACTTAAGTATGGTTGCCAAACATGAATAGATAAATTTAATTTTTATTTTATCGTAGTTTTATTTGTAACTCCATTTCCAACATATTCCTTACATCTCTCAACAGGCGCTGTTGTTTGTTGAAGTAGCGCAAAGCGAATCGTCGTAAAACGGGAAAATTGAGTTTACGCACCTGTTGCTGTACTTAGTAACGAGTAAATTTTAGCCGGAGATTTAATGACCTTTCTGGTAAATTATATTTAACCACTCACTGGAAGGGTTAGCATTCAGTGAGAATTGAGCCAGCTAATTATCCTTTGGGGATTAAGTAATCTGCAGAATTATTAAACTAAGCATCGGTGCTGATCGCAATTAAGTTTTCCCATCAATTTCCGCCCATTAGTAAAACGTTTGTTCCCTTCCTAAAGCAGAAATTTAAGCTCGCAATTATTTCAACTCTGTATAACTGACTGAATGTTAGTCACTAATAAACATTTTGGGAAGAATTCTTTAAATCCTTGAGCTGTTTACGGCTATTTATTGTATAGTTTGTTATTATTGTTTATAATAATTTGTCGATCTTTTTTGCTCATTCGCGGAAATTATTCACAAAACGTACCTCGCAACAGTATTTTACGAAGAGTACATACAAATTTCGAAAGGAGCTTCTTTTGATGCTTTTCGAGATTCTACAGAAGAACTCTTTCGAAATGCATAGCCACCTTAGTCGGTATCGTGGTTACACTGGCTGTCGTATCATTGGACCAGAGTTCGAATTTCGGAGAAGTTTTGGATTATTGTAAGTGCAAAATATCTGTGTAGTACAAAGGCATTTAAAATACTGCCGAATTGAAAGTTCTCTAGAGAGGTTGTTGGGGGCGGAAGATGCGTGGGAAGACTGCGGATCCGTACCGAGACTTTCTTCATTAAAATTGTGGCGAAGTCGTAGGATTAGTCTAGTGAAATTTACCTTTCCTTCTACATGAGAAAAAACAAACTACGTACAACGCTACACTCTGTACACACATACACACACACACACAAAAAGGGACAGTTCTATGCCTCCTGTTCTACCGAGCCAGTTTCCGAAATTTAATTCGCGTTTTCTGTGTCTCAAAATGGCGAATTAGGAATATACGTTAGATTTATAGGTAGGTATTTTGAAGCAAAATCGGACTTTATTTGAAATGACAATCGAGTTTTCTGCATATGTCGATTCTGCGACTTCAATTACACTAAAATATTAAATTTTGTGACATTTGGTCAGAAACTTAATAAAAAAATTTAAAAAATATCTTTAGTTTGTGCCAAGAATAACTCACTTGGCAAAATTCTTAATTTGTGGTAATTTAATTTCCTTTCCCTTCCATTGCACATGGGCAAAAAGGCACATCGTTCATACTTTTAAGTAATTTTAACAAAGGACGTAAAACACATTTGGCGTTACTATCTCTTAGAACGATTATACCAAATTTTAAAGCGTGCCAGTAAACAAATTCGCGCCTATCTCCGCAAATTTTGAATGAAAAACTATAATTGTTTGTAAAATTGCCCGGAAATACATTTGTTTTAAGTTGATGGGAAAAATGTTATAGGTCATAATTCAAAACGTTTTTGAAAAAGTTATAAAAATAACTAAATAATACAAATTTTAAAACCAAATCAGAAAATAGCTGTAATTATGTGGGCTAAACCTAACTTTCGAACAGTGAAACAAGGGATCAAGTAAGAATATTGCAAAATAGCAAGTTCAATTAACATTGAGGAGCTAAATTTTGAGATCTAATTATTTAAAAATTGATTACTTTGGACTAATTTGAGTCGTAGAATCGAAATATGGAAAAGAATCGCTATGTTCTTTCAGAAAAAATCCGATTTGTGTCAAAATGCTCGTGTTAGAACAATTCTCTGTATAAATTCAATACTATATGTCCTATGTCGAGAAATTTCGTTAATCGGCAGTCTAGAAGAACAGATGATACAGGAAGAATCTCATTCTTTTTTGGTGCAAATGTATGCGCATATACAATTTCAAGTTGCCGTAACTTCATTTGTTCATTTATTAGCAACAGGGATGATATTTGACTCGTCCTCACTCTTGGGTCAGTATCAGTATTTAAGTAAAAGCATGTTGCCACTAAATATTATCCCTGGGTATTATTCGTAAAAAAATATATAGCGAATATAAAAAAATGAGGTAACATTTAACACTCTACCAGGAATTTTAACGATATGCTGTTTTTATATATTTAGTCTCCAAAGGGATAATTTGCTCTGAAAGACTATTAATTTTGTTTTTACATTTTGCGTTGGTTCACTATGAATGTCGGTTCACTTTTCAAATTGTTGCCACCAAATCTTAGAGCCCCGTATTATATTTAAAGAAATTAAATAATGAAGAATCTGCATGAATGTATGCATGTTTCTCGCATTGTGATAAAACGACGGTACCTAGAGCCTTCCAGTTTTGAATAACGAACGTTTCCATACGAACATGGGCATCTTGAAGCCAAAAATTTTAATTTGGAATTTTCTTTATGATCTATTTCATATTTTGTAAAACTTTAACGTATTTTTAATGAACACACTCGACGATTTCAAAGCGAGCCATGGCAACACTGTACGAAAACAAAACATTTTTATCTCCAGCGCGCGAGACTGTGTATCCGAAATTCTAAAGATATGCTCATTTTAAAATTATTTTGCGATATTGTTTTGGAACTGAATTTTATGGTTTGAGTGCAAAGAACGTGATATTTAATAAATAAAGGTAACCGACAAAGCGTTAAAAAAAGCCCCATAGGGTGTAATGTAAAATCTGAAAGCTTTCAGATTTTAATTTTTATTTTATTTATTTATTTATTTATTTGTGATTTTTCCTGTTGAATGTTTTGTAGCGTAAAGGACGAGGAAAGTAACATTTAATAAATAACGTTAAAAAAAATTTTAAAAAAAGTACAAAAAGGGGCGAAAGGAAGTCTTGGAAGCCATCTTATGAAGAAAATTGAATATTGATATCATGAACTGGAAAAAGACTGAAACGTAGAAAATTGTATGCCGACACTCAACGTTAGGGAGTTCTAAAAATATACTGCTACGCAGCTTTTCAAACTTTTGTGATTTTTTTTCTTGAACTGTATGTGGCGGAATTTTGATGAAAACGATGCTTAACAATAAAGCTTAAAAGACCCTCCCCCAAAAGAAAGGTTTTAAATTACGTTCAAATTGAAGTTTTTTTTTCAGTACAACGTTGCCATTGCACGCTTTGAAATCCTGGAGTTTGTTAATCAAAAATTCGTCAAAGTTTTACAAAATATGTAATCGATAATAAAACAAATTCCAAATTTCAAATTTGGGCTTCCAGATGCCCATATTCGCAGTAGGATTACGTCATTAAAGGTTCGATGGCTCTAGGTACCGTCGTTTTATCCCAATGCGAGAAACATGCATGCAGATTCTTCATTATTTTATTTCTTTAAATATAATACAGGGCTGCAATATTTCGTGGCAACTGTTTGAAAAGAGAACCGATATTTAATGTTTCCGACGCAAAATGCCGAAACGAAAACAATAGTCTTTCAGGGACAAAGAACCTTTCGACTAAAAAAAAAGGAAAAGAAAAAGATTAGCCGGAGTTAAGTACAACAACAGATTGGTAGCCTGCAAGCTCATCAACAAATCCTTTTGGAGGACCGTTAAAATCTGAAACCATTCAAATTTTTCACCCTTTTCTTACTTTTTTTTTCTCCTATTAATTGTTGAAATGTTGTACTTCTACTGAAATAAACTTTGTATTAAAACCTCTAACTGAAAACTATGACCATAGAATTATGCTTAATTTTAAATTAAATTGTTCGGGCTTATTTTTAAATTAAGATAGCTGTTCGCCCTCGGCTCCGCGCCGAATATGCTAACCATTCCCCGAGCCGCCCAGAAATCTCTACTACCTTCCACGTTTAGAAACTACTAGAAGGCATATGCAGTCAAAGTTACGTAAAAGAACCGAATACGGTTACAGTTACATATAGAGATCAATTACAGGTATTCAATTGCAGTACCAATTACAATTATAGAGGAACTGGACCAAAATGTCGCCAATTAGTCGCCAGGTGTGGCGACATTTGACTATTGCTGGCCGAGTTTGGCGACAATAGTGTGTCAACAAAATCACCCCCAGCTTCGCCAGTTTAGCGATATAGCCATTCACTTCAATGTTAAATAGACTTGCCCCTATAATTTTATTTTTCCGGCAGGGCTCCGCCTACTTCAAGTATTTAATGTTACATTACCTAAAGAAATATTACAATTTCACATATTATTTTACTAAAATTATTTACATATACTCAAAATTCAAAACAATATTAAAAATAATTTAGAATTACGCAATAAAACGTATATTTCCTCAATGGTGTCTTCAGCGTTAATATCAGATATATATATATATATGTAAGATAAAAATATGTAAATCAAAATTATAATTTTAACTGACCTTTAATTCCCTTTAATTCTTTCTTTCTGTTTTAAAAATCGTAATAACTTCTCTGGATTGCGTCATTTTTAGATCATTCCATTTTGCATGTCCTGCGCAGGGTTGATGACGTAATAATTCGGAACTGAAACTTTGAACTCAAACCAAACCTTTTCTCTTCGTGTGCTTCCTTCCATATTAGCTAACTAGACACTTCAGCTTATTTCTGTGCGCTTCGTGGGTGGCATTTCGTTGTGCTTAAAGTACTGTTTTCCATGGCAGTACTTTCAAAAATTAAAGTGTTCTTGAATAGTCACGACTAGAGTGCCAAGTAATTGTGGTCTCAAACGTCAACGGGAAAATAAAAATGGAATTAAAACCGCGTCGACTGCAAGTTTCTTTTGGCTATTATGCATCGACGCTGCTTCGTCTTTTCATTGCATTTATTATTACATATATATGTCAGAAAAATAAAGAATATCTAAAAGATTAAATTAGCAACGTAAATTTCCCTTCTCAATTCTAAAAATAGTAATTTCTCTCTGCACTGCGTCATTTCTAAATTAGTCTATGTCATATGACTATTACATAATTCTGATGATGTAAATGGAACTAAAACTCAAGCAACCAATAATAATTTTACAGAAGTATTTAACTTTCCAATCAAAATGTATTGTAAACCACAACTAACGCAGTCTGAATTAAGATTTCACCGTAATGAACGCAATGCATTTGCTCACTGCTCTTCGGCCGCGTTGGACTGCTGTCTGCTGCTTCCTTCTTGCTGCAAAGTTATCAGAAATGTAAACCTCTTGAATTAGGCACAAATAATGTGTCAAGTTGTTTATGGCCCCAATATGTTTACTGAAAATAAAATGAAGATTTAGTCTGCCTCGACTGCCAAATTTCTCATTGTGTGGATCGGCATCTCAGCATTCTTTGACATCAAAATTCCTGCTGATCTTTAGTTCTAAATTTGTTTTATTATTTCGTAAATATATCTTTAGTTGTAATTTGCGGTAAAGGAGTGGTTGCAATTGGCCTCACCAAATGTATATAAATATATGTATATATATACCCACTCTGTTACTCGGCTCAGTGAGCTCAGTTTCTTTAATCTTATAAGTTTGTAAATTGTGTATTTTTTTGCTTTAAAAATGATTGAATTATGTTGTTCTTATCTTTCGGTCAAGTTTTATTGCCCTTAGTTAACCCGCATGCCATAATTATGGAATTATCAACAATTTAAAAGTTTTTTTAAGTGCGGTTAAGCCTAATTTTTGGTTATGACAGCGGACATATTTTTTTACATTAGAAGCTTAGCAGAATAGTGGATTTGTTGCCCATCTAGAGAAACTAAGCTTCGCAACAACAAAGGAGAGTCTTCTTTTACTATTGCGAATTAAATTATGCTTGATTCATTCTGGAATTATCATTTAAATTATTAGTTAGTTTTTGCATAAAAATAGTAATTTTATTTGTAAAAATTGTTTTAACTGTACTTCGTGTTTTATGTTTTTCTACATCTTTCAATTTTTAATGAAAATATTTTGAATTTTTACGTATTTTTGCCTTACCGCGAAGTCAGAACTGAATTAATCAGTAGCGCATGCGCGTTAGGTAAGCGGCGCTGAATCGTCTGGGAAAAACTGTTTCTTTTTTGTTTGTTTAATTTCTTTTATACATCGTTTTAGATTTGGACGTGGTGCTGTACTAATTAACCGTATGGTAGAGGCATAGTGCCCACGTCCTCCGTTCCTTATCCTTATCCTTATAGTATTTGAATAGAACTTGTGGTAATTCTTCAGATGCTACAACTTTTGCTAACTCTGAGTTATAAAATGAATGAGATGCAACGCTGTTAAATGAACCTAGCGCCGAAGTGTGGCTATGGTAAATAAATATAGTGAACTTTAAAGAGTGTATTCCTTTATTCTATTGTGGTTTATGCGCTATCGACGAAGTAGATTTAATTCAAAATTCGTTAACTGTTAATTCAATATGTTTAAATGAAATGCAGGAAAATTGCGTATAACTTAATATTCCGTACAAGCAAGTCATGTGGTGTACACATCTTTTAAAAATTCCATCGTTTCTGAGCTTTTGCACGAGCTCGGCCTCTGTGAAATCCCTGAATTCACAGACGGATGATTCATGGGGCTGTTTCTGTGGCAATCAGTATTATTAACCAATGAACAATGTGTAAATTTACTTATTTCTTCTTCGCAATACGGTAGAAATGCGGATGTCTACAGCTACCACAGACTCAAGTAATATTTTACCCCGAAAAATATTTAAGGTAACATTGAAGTTCAGATAAGGAGATGCTATGGACGAACTCTCAGTAGCAAAATTTGTCCCATTCCTTCCATAAGGATCGTGAAATGAGATATCTGATATGGACACCGCATAATTTCCTTGTTAGGCCTATTAAATTATATACATTTTTTCCTGCATTTCACTTAAACGTATTTTTGGAAATTATCATTCAGATATATTTCTCATTAAATTAATTCTGTTCTCACTTCGCGGCAAGGAAAAAGTACATAAAACCTTAAAGCAACTTCATTAAAACTTGTAAAATGCAGAAAAGCACAAAACACCAAATACGGTTAAAAACAGCTAAAAAAAATAATTTTCACAATTAAAATTAGCGTTTCTACGCCAAAACAAGCAGTGCGGCCAACGGGCAGGCAGACAGAGTTTTTAGTACACAAAGTTGAAAGTTGGCAAAAAGACACTAAAGTTGGTGCACGAATTGACTCAATTCGCTATTTCACTAAGAATTTCAAATCTAAACAAATGGCAGTCTCGTTAAGGTTAGCTCCACTTGAACTTTTAAATTGTTGACAATTCTGCAAGTGCAGATTAACTAAAGGCATAAAAACTTTAACCGGAGCATAAGTACTACATAATTCAATCACTTTCAAAGCAAAACTTGCAGAATTTACCAACATATAGCAACAAAAAAAAACTGGGCTATATATAGTGTATATGTATCCGTTTGGTGCGGTCATGCAAATAAAAAGGGAAATGCACAACTGCATGTTCTAGCAGTCCCACACACAAAATTTCAACGTTCTACGGCTATTCGTTTTGCAGTTATGTGAGATGCGTATGGTCCCGAAAAAAACATCCCGAAAAAATCCATTCTCAGTCCATTTCAAATCCGTTTGAAAAAAAAGAGCCGTTTATTCTGTCCGTATGGGGAGATATCTCGCAAAAACATCGTGAATTCGATAGCTATCAAAATGGATATTTTCCTTGGAATATGATACCTGAAATTTTTCGTGATTGCAATACTTCCTTAACTTTCTAGAACAAAGTAAAAAGCTTGCAAGATACGCCGGCGCTTGCATTAATATTGTTAGCCAACACACAGCCATCCGCAACACATTTAGTCATTCGTTCTCAGTATATAAAATATTAATGGTTTCTGAAGCCATTAATAACCCATACCAAAGCCATTTTTAGGAAACTAGATGAATATGCATTTAGACCATTATGGACACGTTCTATATCTTCTGTAAACTTGAAAAGTGAACGAATAAATAACATTATTCTACAAAAATGTCTAATATTTTCAATTAAATGTATCGTGAATTAAATACATATTTATTCAAGTCATTCCGGTAAAAAGTATAAACAATAATACACTTAAGAAGTGCATCTGTTGCCTTTAAGTAGCTCTTGATCACTAACGAACATGTTCAGTGAATCGCAACCGACTCGAATGTAAAGTGAAACGACATATTTATAGTGATTCCATGCAAAATCGAGTTTCGAGAGTAATACTCCTTTTGTGTCAATAGTTGTCGAAAAAATATGTGAGCCGATGTAGATATGATAAAAACAGCTTATTTGGTGACGTGATATGCTTGCTGCTCATTAATGAGAATATCGCTCATTAATGAACCCTAAGAATGAAGATCATATTAATAAACTCTGGATTATTCAAATGAGGAGGAAAATGCACATTTTTAAATTCTGCAATTGACTTTTAAAGCTGCTTTACTAAAGGCCATAATTCCGTAAAAAGATTGTCAAAAACGTTCTTTTGTCACTTTTATGAAAAATCGAATTTTCTAGAATCTCATTTGTTATGCTGATTGACTAATGAATAATTCAAAATTTTTAACCTTTTGGTATTTTACTTCCAAATTACTCCATCGTTGGAATGCAGGAAAAATGTATGGTTTTTAACATATTTTAACTTGGATTACATAAGCTGATGATAAAAAATGTACTTAAGACCAGATTCTTTTAAGAATAATTTAAAAGTACCTTATAATTTTTTTTATGCTTTGTTTTAGCAAAAAAAAGAAGATAACATATAATTACGATATTTTAAATCCTCAAATAACATCTCCAGACGCATATTTAGAAAATTAAAATGGATAAAATAAAGTAAAGAGTAATCCTTGTTTTATACTTTCGCTTCTTCGTTTTCTTCAACTATTTTTATTTATTCTTAAAATCGCCGGAATAGTACATTACCGTCGTCATGGCAACGTCTTGAAAGAGGACTTCGCTCTCTCACGTAACGAGCGCGACATCGCGAGATTTTTGGCGCGTTGCCAAAATGCTGGCGTGGAAGTCAAAGAAAAGTCTCTTTGACAGAGAGGTGAAGATCGAAAAATGTTAAAGAAAAATCAATGCTAGAGGGCGGTGAAGTTCTATCCCAATATTTGATCGTATTGTTCGACGAAGACAGTTTTTGCTCTCAAGATAACGCATGACCGGTGTTTAATGGCGAAGAAAATTGTAAATGGGGATTCGGTTTGAATATTAAGTACCGCGGAATGGCATCGATTGCAAACTTTAATGGTAATTAAGACCTCTATGGAGAGCCTTAGGCTGACCGATTTACGTTGACGTAATGTTTTATTCCGGTTTGTCTTTGAAGGAGAATTAGAGGACGCAGGAAATTTAAGAAGTAATTGAAACGAGTAGTTTCGTTTTCTTTGTGTGCAGTTATGCTACCCTTTACGAAAATTTCTGCCTTATAATTGGAATACTCATGTTTTAAAATTGCATATTATGGACATTCTTGTGTTTGAGCAAATGAATTAATTCACTTTCTTTTATTAAATTTGTGTACGCAAGTTCTCCCCCTCCCCCGTTATTAGGAATTTTGGAAAGTTCTTTTTGTTAATATTAGCTAAATTAAAATTAATTCATTCATTTGCTTTGATTTAGTAATACTTTGATAAAAATTGCACTTAATAAATTACTTTATGATGAGTGATAATAAATTTATAATAATACTGCATTTACTCGCGTAACCCTTCTATGATAGTTACTCTTAGTTTATTTATAAATACTTTTCATTTATTTTTCCGTATTATCTATACATATATATATATATATATACATACATATAAACTCAATGATTATTTATGAGCACCTCGAAGCTCGAATTTTAAAATTTCTATTTGTTTTTAAATTATTTCATATTTGAAGCAAATTTAATGAATTTTTGATTAACAGTCTCGGAAAATTAAAAACGAAGTGTTGCCATTCCTGTGTTTTCAAATAAAGGAGGTTAGAATAAATGGAGTAAGCCTTTCCCGCATGTCCCGTAATAATAAATGAAGGCATTGTCCCATGCAATGAAAATGAAGCCATGAAACGTCGAGGTATGACGTTAGGACTCATCATGGCCGTTGCCAGAGGCGGACTGCTAGTTGGTTTTGTTTTTCATCAGTGTTGTTTACTGTTAATCATTCATCACTGAATGTTTATAAGTCTCCTGTCCTAGTTTTAATACTTAACACAATTTTCTACTTAGAACATAGAAAAAACACAAGGATTACAAATAACTGTTTCAAATTTAATAAAATCTACGTACATGAAACTGTGTAACCTATAACTATGAGACAGATGTATACAAGGTGAAACTTAGATGACCAGTGGAGGTTTCAATGGTGTTTTATGCAAATTATGCCTAAAGACACATTCTGAGCTTCCAGATGTTCATATTTGCTTTCACCCGTTATTTAATAATATGTTTCAAAGCCTTCTCGGTACGCTGTATGGCGGTCATGATAAGTCGTTAAGTCACGTTGTTGACATTTTCTTGGCTTCATTTTTGCGACGTCTTGATTACTCTATCTGTTCTAACCTCCTTGTTTCAAATCGAATGAAATTGTATGTACGGGTGTAGCAGTTTAGCAGCAGCAGTTTAGAAGAAATGTGTCACCACTGCTGGAAAAAAAATATTTTTATCTTCCATGCGCCAGTGTGCTGCCATTCGATAAAGTGTAAGATACTTAACTTTTTAAAATTTAATCTCTCTGTTACGGTTTAACAAACGAATTAAACCAATTGTTTTAAAAACAATAAACTCAATACTTTATTATTATTAATTTCCGGTAGTTGTTGACATTTGTGAAATTTTACTAGCTATAGTCCTTAAAATCATTATCTATAACTTTTCTTGTTTATAGTTATTATAAAAAGTTGGCTGCCCCGCTAGTTCAGGCAAATGATGAAATTATTAAGCATTTAACTAGTAACTTAATTGCAAATAAATTATCTTATTCCCTTCCCTTGCGTGCTTTCGTAGTACAAGTAGTTAGTACGTTCAAGTATCAGCTGAAAGATCGGTGGTTGGAATCCGGGCGAGAACGCAGTTCAAGCCCACATTTCATGCTCAAACAAACTTATGGCTTCTACTGTTGCGATCAAAACAAAAATGTGGAAGGCGATAATTCGTCCTCACCTGGATCTTGCTCGACTGGATGCCGTGTCTCTTCCCAATAGTTCTTTAGGGACGGAGGACATAGGGAATTAGGGATGGTGCAAGTAGTTAACATGCCTAGATAGCTGTTGAAAGATCCGTGGCTCGAATGCCGGCGAGTGTACAGTTAATTCT
>KK112612.1:57490-71459 GCA_000611955.2 Stegodyphus mimosarum
CCCTTTAAGCAGATAAAACTAAAACGTTTTGTTTAAATCACTTAATCAATCGACCTAATTAAGGATTTAAAAATGGTGACTGAGCAAACAAGCGATCTTAGGTTAGATGGTTTGGATTGATTAGTTTACGACAAAACACACTAGGATTATTTGTCTAAAGGAGAGTGTTTTCGAGGAGAGCTTTCTAAAAAACAATGGCTTATTTTCCGGATACAGATAAGGCAAACTGCTAAAATACCTATGCCGGAGTCCACTTTGCAGAGATTTCAGTTATGCTATCGAATTAACGGCGTTAATGGTCTTATTCACTCGGCCGCCGGTGCAAGTTCGCTCGGAAAATTAAATTGATAAACAAACGGACAGAACCGACCAGCGGAGTTGTAAGGTTCGATATTCAGAAATTTTTAAGCCTAATTAAATGAATTATTTATGATGAGTAAATATTTTTTAAAAAGTGATAAAAGTTAGGGACGTTACAAGACATGTTTATTGACAAGTTTTAATGATAAATGATAAAATTCTGTTTTTATCTCATTAAGAAAACTATTTCACTCGGGAATCTGTATTCCCATACTACTGATATTTCATTTATGTCAGAGAAATATTACTGAGAATGATAAAATTTAATTAATCGCGACGACTAAAAATGAAAAACGTGGAATGAAAAAAAAATAATAGTATTTTTAATTTAAGCATTAAATTAATTTTTTTGCACTGCACAAAAAGTAATTCTGCTAGCTTTTTCTTCTTCCAAAAAATATTTTATTCAATTTGTATTTATTATTCCTCATTTCTACTTGTTAATAAAATGGTTTTCGGGACATTTACGTAGCAGATGAAGCAGATGAATACGTTTAATAGAAACATATTCCTTTAAAACAGAATTTCCGTGCGATGTAAATGTTATAAATTTTTTATCATCTAAATTTATGCTATTAAAACATTTCTTTATTTATCACTGATTCGATTTGCTTCAAAACGAGTCTGTTATTTATTTCTCCTACGCTTTGGAATACATGAATGAATTAAATAATTAATGCATTAGTTAGAAAAATGGTTAAGTTAAAAATTTAGAAATTTAGCAGAGCAATATAATGTTCGTGCTACGAGTTCGTCATTGTTTCCTTAATAACTTTGCAAGGTCAAAAAGATAAAATTGATACACCATTGAAATGAATATCAACACTTACAAGATTAGCGGCTAACAATAGCTCAAGGAAAGTACAAATTTTCTTGAATGCGCAAGAAATGCAGGAGATCGCAAAAATCACTCGCAGAGCAAGAAATAATAGAAAAGAAATTTAAAAGTATAAAACTATTAAGAGTCAAAATCTAACTGACTGAACTAACTAAAATAACTCACAGATGCTCACAGCAACTTACTTAAACATTTTGCTGTCTTGATCGGTAGAGTAGTTAGAGACGCTGGCTATTGTACCGATGAGCAAGGGTTCGAATCCCGGAGAAGCCATAAATGCTTGTAAATATATAAGGTATTTCTCCCGCCTTCTTAGCATGCTTTCGTGGTGTAGTGGTCAGCACACTCGGAGTGTATTCAACAAGTCCCTGGTTCGAGTGCCGGCGAGGGCATTGCTCATATTTCACATCTCCTGCTTTCAAAAAATATATAATGCCTCTATAGTGGCGCCCGAACTAAAAAAAAGGTGGTGGATGATGATTCTCCACCGCCAGGATTTGGCGATTGGGGTCCCTAATCTTCAGCCATCTTTTAAAAGGGGGAGTCTATAAGGTATTTCTCCCGCCTTCTTAGCATGCCTTGGTGGCGTAGTGGTCAGCACATTCGGCGTGTATTTGAGATGTCCGTGGTTCGAGTCCCGCCGAGGGCACTGCTCATTTTTCATCTCTCCTGCTTCGAAATAACCTAAATAAACGTGAATTAATACATTGGGGTGCTTTGAAATTTGGCAAATTTGCTATGAGCGATAATAACGCCAAATGTGCTTTACGAACTTTATTAAAATTATTTGAAAAACGAACGATGCACCTTTGGTGCCGGCCGTGCACAATGAAAAAAGACAAATTAATATAATTTACCATATCGCCGAGTGCATTATTCTTGGCGTAAACTAAGAAAAGTTCTCCAAAGTAACTTCTTAAACTTCTCTGAAAGTTTGTCATCAAATTTCACAAAATTTAATATTTGGGCATTATTGAAGTCGTAAAATCGAAATATGGAAAAAACTTCGGGATGTTATTTAAGAGAAAGTCCGATTTTGTGTCAAAATACCTATGCTAGAAGTATGCTGTGTATAAATCTAATATATAACTAAGTCGCGCTTTGGAGACATGGAAAACGCAAATTAAATTTCGTCAGATGGTCCAGTAGAAAGGGAGATATAGTAATGTATCATTTGGTTTCGTGCAGAATGTACACTGGTCAACCAAAGATGAAATTATGTTGCCCTGCCCTCTTGTACCTATTCCTGTTTGTACGTTTACTTAAAGGGAAGAGTATTTCTGCAACTTCGAGAAACATTTGTGCCTGGGTTTCCGAAATGCGCTTCGTCGAAACTTCCGAAAGGTCACCAAGTTGGCAAAAAATCACAAAATGTCGTCAAATAGGAAAAAAGTACTAGCTATCTCCAAGATGGCGAATAATTTAAAAATAAATTGCAAATTGTGGCTAAAATTAAGAAGCAAAGCCAATTGGCGTTATTAGAATAAAGTTGTGGTCAATTCTTCGTAGAATTTCTGTCCGTATATCTGTCTTCGTCTTGAGCTACCTTAAAGTTCCAATGTCAGTTCACTCGGAATTAAAGCGCGAAATGAATATTTACAGGCAAGTTTGAATAAAAATACATTAAGGAAATAAATAAATAATACAAAAACAAAATTCTAAAAAAACAAATGCAAATATTTGCAAAAATACGCACTGCGATAATTAGAGCTTGCAAAACGAACCAATTACAGTTCGCGATACTCTTTTCGCTCTCTAGCTTGCTTCTACGGGAAGATAGGACTAATTATACGAGTAAACTGTTGGGGCAAAAGAAAAATCGTGCGAAACAAATGAGAAAATATTTTAGCATTTTAGTGAGGCTGGAATATGTTTCGAGTATGAGAAATAGAGTAAGTTTAACTAGAAAAATATCTTTGCCATAAAAAAGTAAGCAAGATTTCTTCATTTTAAAGATAAAAGCAATATAAATTGCTAAGGTAGATTTGAGGATTAAGAAAGGCTAGTCTAGTTGGTTAAGTGTGCCTCAAAATTATCACTGAGAAGATTTTGCAAGTAAAATCATGGAAACTAAAAAAGAGGGTATGTTTGCGTACTACAAATTACATAATATATGCACAAATCTGTATAAAACATCTGTTATGTACATTCAACGAGGTGAATAAAACTGAAGGTAAATAAAATGAAATAAAATAAGATAAAAAGAAAAACTCTTCCAGGGATCAGACTTCAACGATCGCCCAGAAGGGCTCTTCTAAAGTTTTAATTGATTTATTAGTAGAAAAGCTCTATAAACATGGTGCAGGAAGAATAGCGAAGCATTTTATTGTATATTAGATGGATATGGATTTAAACTTAATGGGAAGGTTGTGCGTCTTCCGTAAATTTAAAATGGGAAATATATAACGCAATTCTATAAAAATATTGAATGTTTTATTTAAATCAATCCAATCCAAAAAGTAAAAAAAATTAAGAACTGCATCAGAGCGGCGGTGTTGGTGGCTATTGTCCTATATGCCGCACACAGATTTAGAGCTAGGTTGGTAGAAGCGTATCTTCATATTACATTATGAGCATCAAAGTCGCCTCCTGTGATATGAGGTAATGAAGGTCTCTTTGGATGAAGAGTGTCGAGGACTTCTGATATCTCGACAGGTACAGGTACACGTAACGGAGGACGTGGGCTCCATACTCCCAACATTATGGTTAATCGGTTTTTCGCCACGTCTTTCTCTGTTTAGGAATCCCGAATGGAATATTAGTCTCGAAACGGCATTTTGCATCGAAACGCTTAAATACGCTGGAATCACTTTGCGTATTGTTGACACCAAATTTTATCGCGAGCAGTGCAAACACTGTATGAACTAAAATATTTTTATCTGCAACGCAGTCTGTCTATCGGAAATTCTGAAGATATGATTTTATAAATATTTTGTGATTTTGGACGTGATATTTTATGATAGTGATTCAAATTTTATGAGGCGTAAGCGCCCAAGAACGTGATATTTAACAAATAAGGTAAACATGTAGAGACATTAGGTTATTTCGAAGCATCAGACATGAAAAATGAGCAACGCCTTCGCCGGGAATCGAACCACGGACCTCTCGGTTACGCGACGAGCATGCAGACCACTACACCACGAAGGTATGCGAAGAAGGCGAAAGAAATAAATTATAAACACACATAACGTTAATCATAAAAAGGTAACAAAAAGTTTTGAGAAGCTGTCTTAGTAAGAAAATTGAACATTGATATGATGAACTGAGAAAAGACCGGGAAAACATTTATGCCTACACTTAACGCTGCATCTGGAATTCTAAACATGTACTGCTATGCTGCTTGTAAAATTTTTGCAATTTTGCTTTTGATTCTTATATGGCGTCAACGCGAAGAATATGATGCTTAATAATAAAACAGAAAACAAGACAAAAAAAAAAGGGTTTATAGGAATAAGTTTAACAGCAGACTGGTAGACTGCGAATTCAGCGAGAGCGTAAAGCCCCTTGTATAAACCCTTCTTGGGCGACCGTGAAAATCTGAAACCTTTCAGACATTTTCCCCTTACTAAATGAAGTGAAAAAGAAAGGGAAATTTTGCTGTTAAGTAGTGAATGTAACTCACATTTTCAAGGGTTATCATTAACATTTCAATGGATATATGTACGAAAACTAAAACGATAACATAAATTAAACAACAGATGTGTAATTTAAACAAACGTTGTATTTTACACTTATAAACCAACACGATTCTGCAAAAGTAGTCGGTGCTGTTTTGATAAGTGTTTATTTAGTTCACTAGTGGTTTTTGCCATTCTTTTTCCTACTGAGCTCTCGAGTTCTAATAGTTCCAAAAATTCGATTTTTATTTTCATTCTGAAACGATTTTCCGCATAATTCTTCATTTTACGATCAAACTAAAAAATCTCAGAATTTTACTGTTTGCAACATCCAATAGAGTGGGAAAAATCGTTTAAAGGAAATTCGTATCAAATTTTTAAAATCATTTCTGATTTTTCTCAAACTTTTGAAAATTGCTTAATCTTTCGTAATGAGTACTAAACTTGCTTAAATTTAAGTAAGAAACGAAAAGAACGCACGAAAATTAAATTTCGTAATTTAACAAAAAACTGATTTCTTTAAATTTAAAAATGCCGAAACATGAATTCATGCATCATTTAAAATATTTTTGCGACTGGAAATATACGTCTAAGACCAACAGCTTCGACAGTAAAGGCCTGGTAAAGGCTTTTATGTACATGATTCTCTCTCGATCGTGTAGAATTCCCCGCCCTTCGCCGAGAAATTTCCTGTATCTTCGACTGCTCGAAATTGCTGGAAGGCATATACAGTCACAGTTACATAAGGTCGGATACAGTTACAGTTACATAGGGGATCAGACCAATTACATAGGCATTGAACAAAATGTCCCCAAATGGTCTCTAACCTTGGAGACTTTTTAGGATTTTTAGCGAAATTAAGCAATTTTTAGTTTTTGGTGATTAGCAAAATTTAGCGATTTAGTGGCTTTTACAGATTTTTGTCGAAATTAGGAAGCAAAAGCATTGGCGAGATTTAACCAATTTGGCGAGATATCCATTTAATTAAATGTTAAATGAACTTAACCTGCAAGGCAGCGGTTCTCAAACTTTTTTTTTGTATTGACTAACGCGTACGATCTAAACAAAAACTGGAAACCTTTAGTACCACCACTACATTTTACAATGATTATTTTTCAATTTTTAAACAGAAATATTAAAAAAAATCTGAAAGCTTTCAGATTTTATATTACGCCCAAAAGGGCATTTTTTTAACGTTTTGTGTGTTACCTTTCTTTATCAAATATCATGTTCTTCGCCCTTTCAGTTCAACAGCAATATCACAAAATATTTAAAAGAGCATATCTTTAGAATTTCCGATTGACAGTCTTGCGTGCTGGAGATTTTTTTTTTTGTACAGTGTTACCATTGGTCGCTGGGAAATCTTTGAGTTTGTAAATCAAAAATTCGTTAAAGTGTTACAAAATATGAAATCGATAATTAAACAAACTCGCAATTCTAAATTAGGGCTTCCAGATGCCCATATTCGGTGGAGAATTACGTTATTCAAAATCTGATGGCTCTAGACACAGATGTTTTATCACAATGCGAGAAACATACATACATTATGCAGATTGTTCATTATTTAATTTCTTTAAATATAACACAGGGCTATAGTGTTTGGTGGCAACAATTTGAAAAGTGAAAAAGAAATTTAAGGTTTCAACGCAAAATGCCAAAACGAAGTTAGTAGCACTTCTGGGCTAGCGCCCTTCGGGCTAAAAATAAATAAAGAAAATCTGAATGCTTTCAGATCAGGGCTTTTTTTAAGGACTTTTTTTAACGTTTGGCGTGTTATCTTTATTTGTTAAATATGTTCTTCGCACTTAAAACACATAAAATTCAATTCAATAACAATGTCACAAAGTATTTAAAAACAGCAAAACAGCATACCTTTAGAATTTCCGATAGACAGTCTCGCGCCCTGGAGATTAAAATGTTTTTTTCTTCGTGCAGTGTTGCCATTGCTTGCTTTGAAATCGTTGAGTTTGTTCATCAAAAATTTGTTAAAGTTTTGCAAAATTGTAAATGGATAATAAACCAAATTTGAAATTCAAAATGCGGGCTTCCAAGTTGCCATGTTCGGTTGGAAGGCTACGTTATTCAAAATTTGATGGCTCTAGGTACCTTTGTGTTTTCACAATGCGATCAATATTTATGTAGATTCTTCATTATTTAGTTTCTTTAGTTTTTAAAATGAGTCGACGGAAAATGCCGTTTTGAAATTAATAACCCTTCTGGGCTAACGCTCTTCGGGCTAAAAAATATTTTGCCATTTGCGCAACCTATTGGCTGTTTGAATTAAATATGCACACATAAAAATATTAGATTAAAATTGGTTGAGATTTGAATTATCAAAATTTAATTTATAATGTTTTAATTCTAAAAATTAGTGTGAAATTTGGGCCTGTTTAAGAGAAATCAATTTTTTTATGTCTGGTCTTATTTCACATAGTTTTAAGCGCAAATTAGAATCCAAATTTAATTTTGTTCTGTACTTGTCTTTTTTTAAATATAACAGGAAGAAAATCCTTGTTCACATATATGGGTTGTGCAAAAATTCAATAAAAGTTTAACAGCTTTATTTGAAATGCTTCTAAATTCTTTTCTTCTTTTAATCCAAAAATTAACAAGTTTGTTGTTTTTTAAATCTTCAGCTCATTTTTTATCATTGCTTTTATTTATCTCTAGCGATAAACAAATTAACATTTTGTCCTTGTGATCCTAAATTTAATTCATTTAACGTTCCAAAAATATCAGTTAAATATGCTAAACGCGTCAGCCATAATTCACTAAATAAACAATTTTGCAATTCAAATTTTGAATCACAGAGGAAAATTTCAGTTTACGATCGAAGTTCAAAAAGACGATTTAAAACTTTGGACAACCACCTTACTTCGGAATTACCAAATGCGTTTCCAAATTTTGTTCACTGCCCATCTCTTGGCGTAAAATCGCAAATATTCTTGAATTTAAAGCTCGGCTTTCAACAATATTAACAATTTTCACAGCTTGATTTAAAACGATTTTCAAGCTTTTCGGGATTGTTTTGGCTACAAAAGTTTCACGATGTATGGAGCAGTGAGTAAATTTAGTTTCAGGTGCGACTTTCTTTATTTGAGAAATTCCTCCGGAATGTTTACCTGTGAAAGTCCGAGTTCCGTACGGCAAGGCACTTATTCCAAGGACTATCATTCTCAGGCATAAAATTGTCCCTTGCTTTTAAAATTTCACTTCAGTCGCTCATTCACAAAATAAATACGGTTCTGCAATTCCTTCATCTTCTTCGAAACGTATGTAAACTAATAATCGAACAAAGTTCGATATATCGGTCCTTTCATCCCATTGCAATGCGAAATACTCACTGTGTTTTATTTTTTGAATAAGTGTCTCTTTTATGGAATTTGCCATTTCATGAATTCATCGCCTTACTGTATCATTTGATAAAGGAATATTATTAAGTTCATTAGCCGCTTTTTCGTTGAAGAATGTTGAAACGATATCTTTAGCTGCTGGTAATATAGGTTTCCTGCAAGAGTGTGAGTCTGCTCAGTCTTGGTAATTTAGGTTTGCTAGGTAACTAGCTTTCAAGCCTTTTTCACTTGAAGTAACAAAACCTTTCATTACTTGTCTACTATTTTTGAAGTCCGATAATTTCCTCTTAAAATATTCTTCAGATTTCTCCTTTAAATTAGCATGCTTAGATTCAAGATGTCTTTTAAGAACAATAGTTTCATACTTTGATTAGATAATAGTTCACCGTAGACAACACATTGAGATTGAGGGTCCATTTCATCTCCATTCCCAGTAAATCCAAACGATAAATAACTTTCATTATATTTTATATAAAAACTTTTCTTTTCTATTCAATATTCTTAGTGCTAGTTGATTGTCGTAGATCATCACCCGTGAATCATCACTTTTCCGCTTAGTCAATTCTAGCCATTTTTCCATTATGAAAATCTATTTTTGCTTTATTATTTTTTCACAAATATTTAAATGCGCAACATATTACGAGTTCTTCAAAAACAAACGACGATATTCTCAAATCGAGTAGAAACGTAAAGAATACAAAACAACAAGAAGCCAAAATGCCTACTGTTAGAGACAGCAAACCGACTTAAAAATGATTCGAATTGAAAAGGGAGCACTATGACCCCGGAAATGGCGACATGAAGTACTGACATGCTAATAAATCGATAAACGCTAAGAGAATTAATGAGATACTTTTATCTTTTTTACAGGAACTTATTTTTATTTCCTGTTCGATACAGCATCCATTTCTATTACTCTTTTTAAGAACATCATTTATGGCAAATTTTGTTACGTCTACGGCTGAAAGAATATTCGCGAAACGTACAACATGGAAGAACTACGCAAACCTCCACGTAGACAGATCATTAGTCTCTTGTTAAGTCTATAAGCGGCTATTGACCTTGAACAAATCTCAGATCTCGTAAATTTACGAGCGTTAGAGAAAAAACTCAATCAGGATGTTGGGATTTTAATTTTTAAATTTAATAGTTAAAAATACTTTGCTTCTTTGCGTACCACGTATTTTTCTCTTAAGACCCTGTAACTCTATCTTTCCGGCAATAATTCCCTTTCGTAAACCTTTCATGCTACACACCGTACAAGAAATGTTACAATTTACGTATAATTTCACTAAAATTATTTACACGTATGCAAAATTCGTAACTATATTGATATGTTTCTGGCTATATTTATAGTAAATAATTAAAGTATATAATTAATTTTATACAGTATAAATGTTTATAGTATATAATTAAATTGCATCGCTATCATTTCTTTTCTCATCGTTAAATGTTAGCGTTCGGTTCATGTTGTGGGCAAATGTGATCTCATTAACAGTGCCTACTGTATACGTAAGTGATTAAAATCACACATCGTATATATTGTTACGAATTTCACATTTATTTAGAATAGTAATTAAAATTCCTTTTTTATTTCCCCGTGCAACGCAGACGATTTTTGAAGAGAAAGCTACGTTGAAAAAAAATAACAATAAAAATAAAAGAGCGCGTGCATTTAATGCTTAATAAATAAATATCTCGTAATTACTGTTGTCAGATCAAGTTACTATACTCCTTTCTTACAAATAGAAAATTTTTTCTTTCCATAGAAAATGAACACTCAAGTCTCAGGAATATTAAAGCTTCTGTTCCACAAGGTTCTATTTTAGGACCCCTTCTTTATCTCTTTTATGTGTCAGATTTTCCGCCCCTGGATCTGATTAGCGGCTGCTTTATCGGCTGCTATGCGGACGATACTGCAGTGGCTGTCAGATCCATTAGGGCTGAACACGCAGTATTAAAACTTCAAAAATTTATGCCTTCCATTGAATCGTGGTGCACCAAGTGGCGTATTGCTGTTAATGCATCAAAGTCTCAACTTTTACTCATCCGGAGAAGATATGCACGCAAAGGATTCTATGGTGAATTGAAATTATTTAATGAAAAAATACCACTTGTCACCAAAGCCAAGTACCTTGGTATCGTGCTGAACACCTCCTTTAAGTGGAATGATCATATTGCAAAAATTAAACAGAAGACCATAGGAGTAATTAACAGCCTCACTCCCTTACTTGGAAAATATTCAAGACTAGACCTTTATAAAAAACGTCACATATACACTGCTATTATTCGTCCAATTATGACATACGCTTCACCCGCATGGGCAGCCTATAAGGCAAAGGATATTAAAATTCTTCAAATTATTCAAAATAGATTCTTAAGATTAATTACCGGAGTTCACTTTTATGTTTCTAACGATATGCTACATAAGGATCTACAAATTGAAACTATGGAAAAATATCTGCACAAATTGAACAAAAATTTCTTCGATAAAGCCATAAATTGTGACCGACTGAAGCACTTCAACACGTTTGATTACATCATCCTTGAAGAGGACGTTGACCTTCGTGCACTTGCAGCATTCCTCACGCGGAGTGCTAACTTCCCCACGTAATAAAAATTCATGACTGGTTTCCGTTCACACAATGTTTAATATCCTGTACATGTTTGGTGCCTACCTTACTTATACTTTTCAATTTACATTAACTGTTTTGTAACTCATGATACTGTATCGTATTTAAACTTGTATATTTTATATTTATTATGCATTGTATATCTTTTCAGTCGTCTTGTATTTGCCACTTGTGGCTTCCCTTTTGACCTTTACTCTTTTATTTTTTATTTGTCCGGACTTTCAACGTCTTGTGGCCTTTTTAGGCAAATTTTGTCATTGAGCCGGTAAAGTTGCATTATTTGCAATAATTCGGCTATAAAATCAGTGACTGACTGACTATTGTCATCCAGAAAAATCTAGAAAAATTGAGATTGTTCTACTGACAATTAAAACGCTTATAAAAGCCGAACTCAAACAGCTCATCTCAGTAGTTATAGTTGTAGTTGTTGCTGTTATTTACTTGTAGCTGTAAAAAGCGAACTGCTGTTTGTTTACTTAATGCTGTATTGATTGTAGCGATTTCGCTGTGAGATAGAATTATTTTATCTGTTTTGAACTGAGTTTTGCTAAACGTTTGAGATATTGTGATATTGTGCGAAGATCTGTGAAGAAATATTTCAGCATTTTAATTTATTTCTTGTGGAAAGAATAAATTTTTGTTAACTTTTTACGACTTGTGCATTCAATATCTAACGAACCCGTACGCACGTAACAATATTAATATCACATGCAACAGAAAACAATGTATTATGAATAGCAGTTTCCTTGTGCAATTGAAAATTAAACCTAAGAAGTTAAATATAAAATTTGGTCAGTATTTTTACATATAGCGTTAATTACAATTTTAAAATACGGCATTAAATTATATATTACCTCACTTACTATATTACTTCACTTCGTTTTAGAGTATTTGATTAAACAAGACAGAAATCCCCCTGTTGTAAAAAATACAGACTTCCGTTCAACTCTTCAAAGTAAGTTTTTGATCGCTTGATGGAACTTTAGTGCACAGCTGTAATTATTTCCGAAATATATGATTGCGTATGGATATAAGAGAGAATTTGTTGTAGATAAAAAAAAATCTTCTTCCTTCAATTTCATTTTTCAGAAATTTGAGGTGGGTGGAAAGTAAAAAATATTCCCTTCCTACTTTAAAATGATGAGAAAACTCACTCTACTTATATTAGTGTTGCCAAGAAAAAACTGCCTTAGTAGAAGCGACGTGTATTTATTGGCTGAAGAATACTACAAAAGAAAATTGTCGTCCGCGCACAGCCGAACCACCTTTCACAAGATGTCCGCCGCCACAGGGACTTTAATCTTTCTTTCGTTCCAAAAGAATTGAGACTTTCTTTTATTCCTCTTTTTTATTCCCTGCCTCGAATTTCCTATTTTTCCTTTCGTTTTCTCTTTTTCTACCCGATAGAACGACAAAGATCTCTCCTTTTCTTTGCGTAGCAGTGGTTTCCATAGCAACCACGCGCTGAACTAACGCCATTTTGTTTACGATCATAGTTCCAGTTAGCTGCGAGATATTCGATTTGTGTATTTTAGTCACCGATTCGTTAGATATTTTTTTTTTTTTTTTTTAAATCCTTGGAGAGAAAACTCAATTAGATG
The DNA here is from genome assembly GCA_000611955.2 of Stegodyphus mimosarum. NCBI lineage: Eukaryota > Metazoa > Arthropoda > Arachnida > Araneae > Eresidae > Stegodyphus > Stegodyphus mimosarum. Next base: position 69,893 of record KK112612.1, read on the forward strand.
TTTATTTTTCCTATGGAAGTTCTCGTATTACGAAGAGGAAATTGAGCCTTTTCGATATTATTTCAAATTCCTTTTTCTTCTTCTAAGCAAATACCAGTTCTTGGTTCTGGTATATTCGAACAGCTTTCATTTCATTTTATTCTAATGCTTTAAAAGTATGAAATACTGAATGCATTTGTGATTACGTAGAAAAGAATGAAGAGAAATGAAACTAAATAAAATTGCTCGAGGCTTTTTCTGTGTCTAAAATGTTTTCATTCATTTTTGGAGGGTACGGATTCCTTTCATAATAAATAAATTGTGTTTTGATTTGAATAGTAAGCTCTTCGACTTTTGGTGCTCTAAGTTTGCGTAGGAATTACCGTATCTGCAGCATGATCAAAAAATACTTCATGAAGAATTAGGAAGAATTTCGAAAAGTTTAAAAATGTTTCACAAGTGTAAATAAAATTAAAAAGCAAGATCAGAACTCTTTTGAAAAGGATTTACTTTTAATTTTAGTTGTCGGTAGTATGTTGCCACAATTTTTTCAGTCTCACCGACAAAACTGTAAAAAGTAAAATCTAAACAAATAACTGCTGTCATTTATTAAGAGGAAAGTTTGTACTGTAAACATAAAATGTTTTTACTGTAAACTTTGAAAAATTCTATACAAACTAGACTAAGTGTTTTCAAGCGTAGGAATATATTTTAAACAAGATTTTTTTATGTGCTGTTAAATATGGTTTCTAAAATATTCAGATATCTATCTAACAACATTTTGCCTAATTTTAATATAGATTAAGAAATTAAATCTGCTGAAGCGAAGATTGTACATTTGGGAGAAGATTTGGCTATTATAGTTTTGGTTTATGGCTTAAATATCATGACATAATAAATTATATAATGAATTATATTATGGTGTAAAAGAACTTACGATGTTAGGGTGTAATAACTAAGATACGTGGAAAGATATGATGTGACGACTCCCTTGTACGGCCTATTAAATTATAAACCTTTTTTGCTGCACTTTTTAAAATTACTTTTTCGAATTTCGTTAGAAATATATTTCTCATTAATTCAGTTCAGTTCTCTCTTCCCGGCAAGGCAAAAATGCATAAAAATCAAAGCATTTTCATCAAATATTGTAAAATACAGAAAACCCTAAAACGCCAAACACAGTTAAAAACAGCTAAAAAAAGCAACTTTTACAATCAAAATTAGAAATTTTATGCACAAAAAAGTAATTTGCCAACGGAGAGGAAGACAAAATTTTCGCTGCACGAAACTGAAAGGTAACATTTCGTCCCACTGAACAAAAAAGACGCTGAATTTTTGAACCAACCGACTTAATTCATTATTTTACTAAGTGTTCCAAATATAAACAAATGACGGCTTCGTCAGGCCTCTTACTTTTTTAAACTGTTGATAATTCTACTACTATTACAAGCAGATTAATTAAAAGCACGAAAATCTTAAGCGGAACTTAAGAAGAACATAATTCAACCACTTTTGAAGCAAAAAATTTAAAGTTTCCCGTGACATAAGAGAAAAAAACAGAGCTCATTGAGCCTACTAACAGAATGGA
>KK112612.1:74681-111241 GCA_000611955.2 Stegodyphus mimosarum
TTAATATTTTATTCTTCATTATGTTTAATATTATATTTTTATTATGATTTATTATATTCTTTATTGTACTTCAAATATAGTAAATAAGTGATCAAAATATTAACGGACGAAATTAAAAAAAGTAATAAAGAAAATAATTTCATAATATATATTTAACAATTCAACATGCAATAAATTCTTAACAGAAATAGATTTCGTCCTTGAAAGCGAAAAATAAAAGAAAATGGAGATATATTTGAGCTAGACATTAACCGATTTGACTTTTGTTGAAAGACATTATTTAATTATTCTTTAAGAATATTTGATTAAAAAAAGCAAACGAGAAACAGGCTTTAGTTCTTTTTTTAATTAATCCTGAAAATAATTTTTAATAATTCTGCTCAAGTTTATTATTTAAACATAAAATATTTTTTTAACTTGGAGTTAATTTTTAATAGCTGCTGCGTTTAATAGAATTGAACTGTTTGAATTAGATTCGTTTTTAGTTTTTGCTTGCAGACTTAGAAGAAAAATTTGAGTAAAAACGTTAGCTGCATTTAAAAAGTAATTACTATTCTTTTGAAGTTTAAGAAGAAATATCTCCCGAGTTCTTAATGAAGTTATCTTAGGAATTAAAATCTCTTTTTTTTGTGTGGATGGAAAGAATTTTGATTTTAAACTATAATCTGTCTGCTTCAATGTTTTAATTTCGAAGTGTGATCCTTGATTTTCGTTTGATGAAAAATATGTTATTAATACTTTCATGTTTTTTGAAGAATGACTAATCGTTTATATAACATGCTTAGAATATTATAATTATTGTAAATGTTAGTGACATTGATTTTTTTTTTTTTTAAAAAGGAAATCGTTCTGTCACTACTTAATACTATTATTTTGTACGTGTTAAAAGACTCTTTCATGGCATTTCCTTTAGAGTCTTAGGACTAAGTTTGTACAAAATAGGGAACTGAAGAAAAGATTCTTATATCTGAGCTTTCGATATACAATCATTGTAAATCTATACAACAATTGGCAATTTATATAGCTTCTTGATTCTTTCGTGGATGGATTCGTTTTCTCTTGCTTTCTTTTCTTCCACTATTTTGTACGTTTTCGCCTTGCGCAATTTCCTCCGCGACGTTTTCGTTCGCGAACCTAAAGATGCAGATATTCGAGTGGAGGACTGCGTTATTCAAAATTTGATGGCCTTAAGTACCGCCGTTTTTTTATAGTACAGGATATACATATATTGAATCATTCAGACGTACAGATTATTCATTATTAAATTTCTTTCGTGGAATTGATATTTTTAACCAATGTTTAAGTATCTTAAGTACAGTTTTTCCGAATATCTTCAATGCTATTAAAATAATGATACGTGAAGGGAGACTCCGTTTGAGAGAAGAAAATAGTCTGCCGATTACAAATCTGGTGAATAAGAGGAGTGAATGTTAGTGAAAAATATGTTTGGAATATTTCCTTGACTGAACTTTTCTAAATATTTTTAGTGGTATTAAAATCATGATCTTTGAGACGTGACTTCACTTTAGAAAGAAGGCATTAATCGTCGGGTCTCAAATCTGGTGAATAAGTAGGGTGGGTGGTAGTAGAACTCATATTATGGAATAATTTTAAATTTTTGGTAACGTTTTACGGATCACTTCACTGATATTTAAACAATGACTTTTGAGAGAAAACTTCACTGTGACGAACAAAAAGTAGTTTGTAGGTTCCAGATCTGGTGAATAAGGAAAGTGATTTATAATTGTGCTTTGACGAGAGTTGCTTGATGGAAATGGAACTGTGCGAAGACGCATTATATTGCGGCATAAATCTATCCGATTAAATCATTCCAGGGCTGACATTCTGAGTTTTCTTCCAAAGTCTGTCCATTACTCTTTTATTAAATGCAGATCAAATTCTGACTTCCAGAAGTTTAATTTTCTTTCTGGTGAGCAATAATAACTTTATTTTACTATTTTTTACAGCAGTTTTGTAAGCATTGTTTTGATTGATGTCGCTTAACTTTATAGCTGCCATTAGAAAAGACCGAGGACGATTTTTTAGCAACAACTATCGAATATTTTTGATGCCTTCATCTGTTCGAGGATATTTCGAATGTTTCCATTACTACTTTTCCGTTTTCAAGTAAAACGTTTTGTATGTTATTTTATTCATTAAATATTACGTTCTTGGTTCTTAAACCTCATAAAATTTGATTCAACGGCATAATCACAAGATACTTGTATTTTAAAAAGGCATATCTTTAGAATTTGCGATAGATAGCGTCACGCGCTGGAAGTAAAAATGTTTTATTTCCAGAGTGTTGCTACTGCTTCCTTTAAAATCGCTGAATTTGTTAACCAAAAATTTATAAAATTCGAAATTTAAAATTTAGGCTTCTAGGTTCGAAAACATCGCGGCAAATACATCGCAGAAGAAAACATCCATAGATAATATCGCAAGGTGGAAACATTGCCATAAAACATTGCGGGAGAGAAGAAAGCGAGTACAAAACATCGCAGTTCTAAAACGTCGTGGCATAAAACGACGTCATCAAAAATAAAGCGGCACAAAAACTTCGCAATTAAAAACACCGTCGTCGAAAATATCGGGATAAAAAGTCTTTGATTTGAGGTCTAAACACCTGTAAATTATCGCATGACGATAACGTCGCATACAAGCTCTTCAAAAACTCGCATATTCACATAATGATTTGTGAGCGAGGAATGAGGAACATTTTTACTTTTATATTTTTTAATTATACATTTTTGCTGAAAAAGTAAGAAGGAAATCGAAGCATTCAAAGACTGAAAATGAGTAGAAAAATAATTCTAGGTGTAGCAGTTAACAGTAATTTTAATCTTTTATATTTAACTAACGAAGTCCATTACTTAATGATCTTTTTTATAAAGTTTTATTGGCAATTTTTCATGAAAATCACAGTCTGAAAAAGATATGAAAGGGACCATGAGAAACTGCATGTGGTTAGCTCTGTCAAAATTTTTAAATGAATCATCATATTTTAAAACTACGATAACTGCTATAAGTAGTATTCATTTGCCACTCATTTTCGGTTTTTGAATGCTTAAGTTACCATCTGAATGCTTCAAAAATTTATTAATTAGTTCAAAAATATGAAAGTAAAAATTTCCTCATTCCGTTTTGTCCTCACAAATAATTGTGCGAATATGCATACAACTTATAAAGCCTGAAGAATACATATCTGCCATGTTATCGTCATGCGATGATTTGTAGGAGCTTTATTTTTTACCACGATATTTTCGACGACGAAGTTTTTGAACCACTTTATTTTCGACCACGATGTTTTGTACCATGCTGTTTTACAACTGCGATGTTTTCTCTTGCTTTCTTTTCTTCCACTATTTTGTACGTTTTCGCCTTGCGCAATTTCCTCCGCGACGTTTTCGTTCGCGAACCTAAAGATGCAGATATTCGAGTGGAGGACTGCGTTATTCAAAATTTGATGGCCTTAAGTACCGCCGTTTTTTTATAGTACAGGATATACATATATTGAATCATTCAGACGTACAGATTATTCATTATTAAATTTCTTTAAAAATAACGTTTTGCGATATTATTTGGTGGCAACATTTTGAAAAATGATATAGCCGTTTAAACTGGACGAAGCGACACTTATAAAATTTTATTTGCGTACTAAATGCATTTGTGAGGTCACATTTTCGCAAGTAATGCATTAATATTATTCATTTTATAATCATAATCAATGGATTTTCTCTAATGAAAATATTAAAAGTCACGAAGATTTATTGATTTTATTGCAAAGATAATCATTGCGTGGATGATAAATGTCGTAGCAGCATAATGTAAAGTTCGGTTATAACATAAAAATGAAAAGCCGCAACTATAAACTTTTCTAACTTCAAACTCCTGAACTACAATCGCATTCAGTGCTGTATGTATGATAAATGCCCCGTACGTATTAAAGTTACGTAACATGATGAAGAACTGAACAAATATGTTACACAAGTATTTTATATCAATAATAAGAATTACATTTCCTATATTTCCCTTTATAATAATAATAATAATAATTATGATAGTAATAAATATAGTATGCAGTAATTATAATAAGTGAATGCAATTAGCAATTATTTATGTAAGTAAGTGATTCATAAATTATTATTTGCAAGTGCTGTGTTCATAATTTAACATTTGCGTAATGCAAAATTCCTGTATTAATATTATAATAAATTAGAATCGTAATAAACAAGGGCTCTTTGCTAAAAATATTAAAAATCGCTTGTCAAGGAAGACTTATCGGTTTCATCGCAACAATAATTGCACCATTTAATCGAAAATATGTTTACGTGCTACATTCTGCATTCTTACACTAAATGTATTTTAGCGAAAACTGTCGTTTGTTAAAAATTCTTTCAAACTTTACTAAACAAAAATCGTTAGAAGTAATTTAATCTGCATTGTAGGCATGATTAATGCTTTGATATCTATTAATCACTCGCCAACCTCAATGTAAAAACATACAAATATACCTGGCAAACAATATCATACTCTCTGTCTAATGCTATATTATCACCTAATCGATACTCCAAACTCACTCTCGACACGATTAATCGATTGCGAGAAACTCGATTTATAGATAATCGATCACATTCTCACAGCAGGAGCGCATTGTATCGTTCTTTACTCGGCGACATTCTGTTCCAGCCATCAACGATCTATCGTTGCCAAAACCGAATAATAAAACTTGCAGTAATAAGAATAGGATTTCTGCCTCGAGGCTCTGTCAATAACATCTGCATTATAATCTGGTTGAATCGATAAAGCTTTCGCTTCGTCTGGCACACTAGTTGATTTTAATGGCGTATGGAGTTTCACTTACCTGTGAAAACTGATACTAGAGCTATGTGTTAGAGGCTTAGTTTACTTTGACAGTGTATTTGTACTCGCAAAAATTGCAGCGCAGATTATTAGTTTTGAAAGTTCCAGGAACTGCAGCTAGGGGGCGTTGTAAAAGAGTTATTTTTATATGTAATCTAGCCTGATTATTATTTTGTGAGTGACAAAATTATGAAATGTGACGCAGTATTATGAAATGTGATGCGTTTTAAAGGAAGTGATGGGAATTTTTCCACAAAGATTTTGCCATTTACTAGTTTTTGTTATTTTTTTCGGTCGGTTCATTTTTAAAACTGGATTATTAGAATTTAAATGAAATTTCGTCAATATATCGCAATTGATTAAATAATGGGAAATGCTAATGCATTGCTTGCATAACATGAAGTGTTACACGGTTTAAATATTGCAAATTTATAACGGATTTAAAAGCGTTTAATTAATGTGAAGACATTATTGGGAGCTAAAGTAGAAATTCTAAGTATAATATAATAAGGTAAAATTAGAATTGTGAGCAACAGAAAATAAGAAAATAAAGAAAAGCATTGTAAGATATTTGTAAACGAATTTTTTAATTTTTTTAATTCATTCTTACTTCCTTGTACGAAATAAAGGAAGTATTACAATCGCGAAAAGTTTTGGCTGTCGTATATCAACGAAAATATCCATTTGACCACTCTCGATTCCATTTAAACGATGTTTTTGCATTACATCTGTATGTACGGATAGAATAAAGGTTTCTTTTTCTCAAAGCGGTTCGTAAAATGGATTCATAATAGATTTTTTTTCTTAACGTCTGTACGTGTACGGTACATACGTAAATATATACGTATTTCGCAAAACTGAAAAGCGAGTAGCCGTAGAATGTTGAAATTTTGTATATGTGTCTTCTATAATATGGGGTTGTGCACCTCCCTTTTTTGTTGCAATCGGCCGCCCCAAAATTATGTAAATATGTATATATATATATATATATATATATTTACATAATTTTAATAATGTATATATATATATACCCACTCTTTTGCCCGGCTCGGTGAGCTAAGTTTTTTTATTCTTCTGTGTTTGTTTTAAAAGCTTCTGTTTGCTTACACTATTTTTAATAACAATAGTTTTTATTTTAGTGAATTAACTTAGCAATAACATTTAAATTTCCAGTTTTTTTAAGTTTTCCTGTCCAAAAATTGAGTTAAGAATTTTTAATACGTACACTTAATTTAACTATGCTCTTAGAATTTAAATGATACTGTAAATTGGTTCTCAGCAATAATTAATTTTATTTTTGCAATTATAATTAATTGTAAATTTACATTTGCTTTTTACAAATAGAGAATATTTGTAAAATTTATATATATATATATATATGTAATAAAAGCACAATTTTGGAAGCACTGATATAAGAACTCTGAGCTGTAAAAACGTAGTAATGTTGTTTAGCGTAGGTATTTGATGCTTAGAGCGTCATCCATTTTGAAGAAGAAGCAGTCGAGCCGGATTAAATTCCTTTTTTGATTTAAATTCACATCTGTGGGAACAATTCACTTGGCTCTTCAACCGTTCCTAATTCCAGGACAATTTTGATACTATTGCGACAGAAGGGAACGTAGATGATTGCAGCAGCGTCTTAACAGGTTGAAAGCGTAAACGAAAAAAGGAAGAGTATCGCAGTACTTCAGAGGATGAAGGTAGGGAGTCGAAAATTTCCAGGTCCGAGTTCTGGTTTCCAAGTACTTTGATTGGGCGAGAGATATCTGCATTAAAGCCCGTTTCCACTACTGCGTACGCGTTGCGGTGCGTATGCGTTTCTTCAATTAGCGAGCGAATTCATTTTGATTGACATCTGCTGTCCGTCGTCGGATGACGGAACGGATGAAGTTCGACAATGTTCAACTTCTATCCGTAGGTCTGCTGAAGCTTTGGGTCACGTGGTAAAAAAGGAGCAGTCAGGTGTTGTCACCAAAAACTAACCTCACTCATTACCTCTTTCAACACTCAATTATCACTGCAGGAGTCCCTGTACAGGTAAGAGAGTGTTTGAAAGATTTTCTCGTCCCATTGTGTGGACTTCTTATTCAACTTCTGGACATTTAAACCTTAGCGGTTTTCTTTCCTTCATTTAGCCATTGCTCTTTCTGAATTGTTCATTTCTCTTAACGATGATGTGGAGGTAATTGCTTTAATTAGCAAAGGTACTCCGTAAGTCTTCGCCTTGGTCTTTGGTCCAAAAACTAGTGGCGGCAGAAGTAGCGATGAACGCTGGCTCAAGGAAAGAAAGTTTTGCTAAAAAATACTTATTTCTGAATTAACATTATAGCGAGAAATCTGTGTACCGAAAAAGACAGCAATCAGCTAAATTTAGTTAAAAAATATAAGAAAAATAAGACAACTGCAACTGCAGTACTAGTTGGCAGAGAGAACAGTGGTTACTGTCAAGGAAATCAGGCGCAAAAAATATAATACCAATTCCATGAAATAGGAAAATTTGTTCTAAAAATTATTTCCTATTTCTGCATGCACATTTCCTTTTAACGATAATGAACGTCTGACTATATCAGACTGCTATTGCAAATCAGATACGGCATGAAAAGATTTGTTATTTTTTTTTTCAAACATTAAAAACTAAAAACGTTAATTATAAATTAAATTTAATATCCTTTGAAATATTCCACTGCATTAAAGAGTATGTTATATTTGTATTTCTCTGTTTACAAATATACCTTTTTGGCTAACATATATCTGAAAGCACATGGAATATATTTTTAGCAGTCCGTTTAACTTCAATCGGAACGCCGCTTTAAAAAATAGTGTTTTTTGTATGATATGTTCTAGAAGATGAAGAATAAACTCTGGTGAATTTTTTAGATGATAGCACACTGAAATAGGACCAAAAAATTTAGTTTTATGAATTCATTTACTTGATAATGTATGTAAGCCAAAATTGTTAATCACGTCAGTGTGATGATAGCATAGTGGGAAAGCCAAGGGTAACGAATTGTGGTTCTTTGGGTCATGAGCTCGAAACTGATACTGTTTTACCACCCCGGTTGCAACTTTCTTAGCTCCGTATTCCAATTTGATCTATATTTGTGTTTTAAAACTTATTTCTATTACTGTGTGCATTAAATATAATGTTTTATTTATGCTCTTTTTTATTTAGATTTTCCCCTCAAGAATTTATTTTGAAAGTTATAATATAATACGAATTTAAAATATACTCCCTGTATATGTCTATAAATATTTTTTTTTCGTTTCACTTTTATGTGAATGTACATACATGTGATGAGACTTTGAAATGTTTCCAGCTCTAAACTTTCAATACCAATGAACATGAGACAGTATGAACATTTTTAATAAAACGATTTTTAAAAAACTTATTATAATAATTGCTTTAAAATTCAGCTCTCTACAGCTGAAGCACTGGAATTAATTAATTAAATATTTCCATTTTATTTACCTAAAGTATGTATACAAAGAGAAAAAAGCTAAATTTTATAACTTCTTCTATAAAAAGCTATGAGTAAAATTTATAAATTAAAAATAATATTTTATGGATTACGCATAACATATAACAGCGCAAAGTGCACTTTAAGACAAACGAGATTTCTAATAAATTATCCAGCTATGACACTGAAGAAATTGATGCTAAAACTTTATATACTATCCGTTTTCTCCCCAAATTTGCGTATAACTTTAAAAATATACAATCTCGCGTAGCAGTCAGCGGTATACAAGCATAGCAAATTTTGTGTAGATATTGGAAAACTTTTTTACAGTTGCTCTGTATTTTTAAGCTACCAGCTATTTTTAAATGTGCTTAACTTTTTTATTTGTTTTGCAGTAACAGTACATTTTAGTTTTAATTATATATTATTTCGTTAAATCTTCTAGAAACGCAAAGAAATTTTTAAAAATTACGCCAGCTTTTATGCAATTAGAGATGTTTATAATATGCATTATAACCTTACTTATTTAAAAATTGCTAGCTTGCTTTACTTTCACAGTTCATAAGCAGAAGTAAAAATTTCCAATAACATCGAATTTAAGTATTTTAAGAGTCCGATTCCCGTAAGTTAAATCAGAGACATCTGGTGACAATGAATGCAGTTGACCACCGAACTTCCGTAAGCGCATAAACGGTTATTCGTCTGCGCAATGCGTTTTTCCCAATACGCTACGCGTTGGTAACTCAGTAATGGAAACGGGGCTTTATGCGTAACGTAAGATCGCATGATTAATTTGAATGACGCAGTTTAGACTTATGGCGTTAAGACGAAGAGAAGAAGTCCCCAACTTTTACAAAACTAAAAGAGATTACAGCCAATTAAAATTAGAAGTTTGCTTTCATATTTTTTTAATCTTACATATACTGCTCAAAACAATTAAAGGATATTGCGGTTTTAGGTGGATTTTGTGGCTGGGAAAATTTTTAGCTGATTGATGCATGGTCGACAGACGTAGTAGGCTATATGAGAATAAATTACACATGTTTGGAAGAAAAAAATGCATTTTATTGCGCATTTGTGCACAAAAGGAAAAAAAACACAATTTGTGCATATGAGAAAAAAGAATAAGAAAAGGTGTTTTCTTCAAAGGAAATCATTTTCAGTAGGGGGTATGGTTTCCACGGACGGCCAGCAACGTTGAACACCTTTGAGGCATGGAGTCAATGAGGCTATTAATCACGAGTTGGGGTATTCTGTCCCACTCTTCCAGAAGAGCTCTTTCCAGTTCTTGGAGAGTTTGTGGGGGTGGTTGGCGGCCAGCAACTCGTCTTCCTAGAGCGTCCCAAACGTGCTCTATTGGATTCATGTCTGGAGAACACGCTGGCCATTCCATTCGTACGATTCCTTCCTCGAAAAGGAAATCCTCCACCAGGTTAGCACGATGTGGCCTGCAGTTATCGTCCATTAAAATGAAGTCATCTCCGATTGCTGCAGCGTAAGGGACTACAATAGGTCTGAGGATCTCATCCCTATATCGGCGACCAGTCAGAGGTCCATCTCGAATGATGTAGAGGTCTGTGCGCCCGTCAATGGAGATGCCACCATACACCAACACTCCCCCACCGCCAAATCTGACACTTTCGTGCACGAACGCAGGATTATTCCTACTGCCGCGGTCCCTCCAGACGAAAATACGCCTATTATCAGGATGAACAGAAAAACGGGACTCGTCAGAAAAAAGAACATTGCTCCATTCATTTCTCCTCCAGTTCACATGCTCTGTTGCCCACTCCCTGCGGTCGCGACGATGCCTTGATGTTAGTCTAACACATACCATCGGTCGGCGAGCATACAGACCTACACCATGGAGCCGGTTTCGGACAGTCTGAGTTGAAACCGTCCTACCAGTAGCCGAGCGAAGGTGTTGTTGGAGAAGAGTAGCATTCATATTTCGGTGTCTTCGAGCCGTTAACACTAAATAACGATCTTCATTGGGCGTTGTTGCCCGTCTACGACCTTGCCCTGGTCTTCGGCCTACACTTCCAGTTTCCAAAAAACGGTTCCAGATCCTGGAAATCACACTTTGTGACACTCCAATGGTTTGCGCTACTTCGGCTTGAGTTTGGCCCCCTTCTAACCTACCAACAACTCTCCAAGCTTCTGAATCGGTTAAATGACTTCGCTGAGACATCGTACTCATCGAAACAAAGCAGTCACTGAATGCCGATCATCCTTGTCTTCATTGTCTTTCATTCAGTTGAAAGTCAAATTTCATTCGCTGCCACTGAAGCGACGTTTTTGACGTCGAACTCAAAATTAGCATACTCCACAGTTTGAAAATCAGAAAAATTTGCATTTGTGATTCTCTTCTTCCATTTTCGGCAAAAAAAAATTCCCTTATATCTTTATTTTATATAAAACTTACAATATCCTTTAATTGTTTTGAGCAGTGTATATACATGTATATATAATGTATTTAAAATGAAATCGGACCAGTAGTCGAGGTCGCTGAGAACAGAAAATTCATTCTGGGTTCGATTCCAGGCGAACGAGCTAATTGTACGGTTAATTTTCGTGGTTTTCCCCGCAGGGAATGCGAATACTAGCCAATTTTCCTTAGAAAGTCGTATACGAAGTTACATCCTCTTGAACAAATAGCCTTGGTGTGCTTCATCATATTTTAATAGCCTATAATCTTAAAATGAAATTTCTGTGAATGACTATAGATGCATGCAATGTATATAAAATGACTATAAACTATGTATTTTGACCGAGAGCATATATTGTAAACTACTTAACTTTGAATTTTCCTTCAAGAATGATATTTTATTATCTAGTAAAACCTTATTTAGTAGAATATCGAATGTAAACATTGTAGAGACATTACATTTTTTTTAGAAACAGGAGTAAATGAAAACTGAGCAATGTGCTCGCCGGGACCTCGAACCTGGACCTCTCGAATACGCTCCCAGCCTGCTAACCGTTACACCGCGAAGGCATGTTGAAAGGAGGGAGAAAATAACATGTTCAACATGTAGTAAACATTCGATTCAAAAGGGAAACTACGAACAGGACATCCACGGTTGAGTGGATCACGGTTATATGGAAGGCAGTTAAAAAACTCAAGAAACAATAAATATTCCGTATGATAATTGACAGAAAATTAACTATTTACTTGTAATTTCAAGCACATTCGTCTGTATAATAAATTCCATAGTTTACGTAAGTCAGTATTTCGAACAAAAAGAACCGGTTGTAAATAATGAAAAAATAATAATCTTTAAAAATAAAGAAACTAAATCATGTATGATGTAAAAGAAGACTGTTTACGAGGGAACTCGAACAATGTCACCGAGATCAAGAACAATTACTTATAACAGAGTTCAAGCAATGTCGTTGTCATTAAGGCCATTTACAGGACAGCTTGATTCGAATTCTCGTTAAAACGTAAGTCTAGAACTTTTTGTCTTTCTTTGTTGTAAATATTTTTAAATTTTTGAACATATATGAATATGTAAGTTTTGAATAATCAAAAATTACATATGACGGTATTTAGGAGACAGAAGCAATTTTTAAACACTGGGCTATTATCTCTCATCTTTTATATTATCAGGTGTAGTTTTATTTTCGTTTTGTAGCATCGACTGATCAGTTTCACGCCGATGCAGTTCCGTTTTACTAGGGTTTTCTAATAATAAGTTTTTTTATCATTCCCCAGTTAAAAAAAGTAAACTTTTTAAAAAGGGTTCAGGTAATGCGCAACCCGGTTATTCCGCTCCTTCTTAATCCACGTTTGACTTCTGTAATCTTCCTTCGTATCATTATAAGAATATCTATACCTATATATAGAGAGAGAATACATAAATGAAAAATTATCTCCTAGGAAATGCGAAGCAAAATTTAGATACTAAAAGTGTACTATTGTTAAAATCAAAAATTAAAATTTTTAATGAGTTCAACTGGCATTGGTAATGAAAAATTCAAAATTAATAAAAGTAAATTTTAAACAATTAAATTAAGAGAATCACTGTGGATTCCTCAATCATATGAGTTAAAAATTTTAATTTTGGTTTCTGCTACAGTACACTTTTAGTACCTAAATTTTACTTCACATTTCCTAGGCGATAATTTTTCATTTATGCATTCTCCATTAAATTTAATTTTAATCTCAGCAGCAATTGCGCTGGATTTTACTTTTTAAATTCTAAAACAATTTTTGAAATTCTTTAATTGTAAAGTTTTTCTCCTTGTATTTCTTTACATGTGTGTAAGATATAACAAAATGTGATAGCTGCTTTAAAAAATAATTGGCGACCTCAAAATGAACATTCTAAATTTGGTGCCCTGCCCCTAAATTCACCTGTTCTCCCAATTCGAGGTCTTTCCATATTACGTAGCGTTTTAATGCAGATACCACCTGCCGAATCAAATAATTGTAAACCAAAACTTTCTCTAACTCGAACTGAAACTATTGCCTTCCTCCCTTCTTCCTTTGAACTGCTGCGTTCCCTTTCGCTTACGCATTCCTGTTGGCTACACGCTACTTTTTCACGTTGCTGCTCATTTGCCTGAGATGACGTCGTACTTTAAAATGGAACCTATTGTTTTCTACTATAATTAAGAAATATCTTGTCTGAAAAAACATGACTGGAACATCGAAATTCAACTCTCCTCAGTTCCGGAGGGGGCGATGCCACAAACAAACAGACAGAAGAGCACAGATTTTAATATTATAGATATATTATTATTATTATTATCCTAAGAATCTGCAGAAACATTACAAAAAAATTATATATATAAATATTTTTTGGCATCCCATATTTATCATGCAGGGTTTTAAAAAGTGTTGCTCTTGTAAAAGGCATAAGATCTTTAATTTCATAGCCATGCATATGTCAAGTTCTCAGAGATAATGCCATTCGAGATGGCATAAGATCTTTAATTTATCTTTCCGCTCCTCACACAAAATGTATGAATTTAAAAATAATTTTAAAAAATGTCCTAACAGTTAAACATTTATTTCATTTAAAAACTACGTTTTGCTGAATCATTTAAAGTATATTTGAAGTGATATCCGGCTTAAATATTTATGTGCGTTTGCTGCATTATTCTAATGAACGAAAAATGCGTTTTAGCGCCATATTCAGTAAATACTCTCTTTACATCCAACTCCTGAAGTAACCATATCCGAAAGTGACCAATGTTTCTGAGAACTGGAGATATCGGTACTGCGTAAACATCGGGACTGAATATTATCTTTCTAATGGGATTATTAAAGATTTGATTACCTTCAGAGAAGAACAAAACCATCCGGAACGTTGAGTGGGCGCCTTAGAGATGATTCAGTGTATTTTATTTGGGTGGGAAATTGTTTAGTTTTATAATTTAGCTAACCCGTTCAGTTTAACCGCATTTAGTTTATAGCACGTTTAACTAATTTACCTAATTGGTATATTACTTAAAACCTTTAATGTGCAATGAATCTCCTGAAATTTCAAACACTGTTGAAATTAATAAACGATATTTCTAAAGACATTCTGCAATAAGGTTCAGAAGAGTTTTTTCGGGGGGGGGGGAAGAGTTGAGATACCTATTTTTCGGAAGTGCCATCATGCGGAAATTATATATTTATCTTAGTTATCCCTCTTGAGATTACAAAGATGGAATTCAGTAAAAAGTATTTAAAAAAAAAGCTTTTGAAAATGTCAAACTAGTTACGCGTATCAACTCCTAAGCAAAAATTGTACGACAAAATAAATTACTTTTCGATTTTAGCTCCTGGGTTTTCAGAAGCTATCTTTCATTTTTGACTCAGGTGAATTCCAAAAGGGAAAGGAGTATATTATATCCAACCCACGCGGTGCGATGACTTTCGTTTCTCTTCCAAATTACAAAATTGATTTTGCTTATTAGTAAAGCGAAGTAGAAACGATATGTTATTAAATTATTTTCGACACCTCCGAGCTATAGTTTTTAATTTAATTCTAGTTAGTTAACTCATAGAATGATGTTCTTCTTCTAGCAAGTTTCATCCGATAATTAAATGGGTGTATTTCTTTGAATGTTGGGATACTGAAATTTTTCGACGTCAGCAACTGAAATTCTTTGGCGTTTCTAAATCTTCAATCTTCGTCTGAAAATCAACATAAACAGATTTCTTACGATTTCTTAGAAATGAGCTAGAACGCAAACACAATTCTTTTAGAAAGAGAAATATTCTTTCCTGCTTAAACAATAAATTCAATTAGTCATAAAGAAATTTAAATGATCCAAATTTGACAAATCGAAAGCGGATGACTACAGATATGCAAGCGTGCTCTTAAATGCTATACAGCCACTTACAGTCAATAAAACTGGCATAAACTAGAAAATTAAACAAATAAACAGTTTAATTTCATATCGATATTAGTACAAAACATAATAGCAACATAGAAATGAAATAAAGCCGACACACAGTTTGATTTCATATCCATATTGTTAAAACACATAATGCCAACTAAAAGAGTGAACAGTTTAATTTCGTATCGGTATTAGTAAAAGCGCCTTTTTGCCGCCTAATGCAAACGCCGCGAATCCAAAATCCTGCCGCCCGGTCCGACCGCATCGGTTGCACATGTTCTGGCGTCGGCCCTGCAAAAAATTAAATTAAACCAAGAGACAATTTAATTTCGTATCCATATTGTTGAAAAACGTAGTAACAACAAATAAGTTAATCATACTTTTCAATCTATGCAACGCTTATTACATTCTGTAAGAGTTTAATTCCTTCACAGAACACATTTTTTCGGAAATACCCAGTTACTTTCTGAAATTGTTCAGCGCTACTGGAATAATGGCATTTGATAAATGAGACTTCACGCTTAGGAGGAGAAAATAGTTTATATATACCAGATCTGGAGAGTAAGGAAGGTAATCGAAAATTATGACACTTATCGTTTTCGCTAGAAACTGCTTAACGACAAAGCCTTACGTGAAAATTCATCAGGATCGTACAAAGCCTCGGGCTCCAATGTAGGAGAGGGTCATATTGATACTTTTCGAAATTCTTTCTCCGCAACAAAGAAAAAATTACTCATAATGTGTGGTTACCTTATAGTAAGTTAAAGCACTTCTCCATGCGTGCTCTCCTGGCGTAAGTGGTTAGCTCGTTCAACTAGTAGTTCGAAGATTTGCAGTTTGAATCCCGATGAGTATGCAATTGGCAAGTTATGTTTGTGTTCAAAAGCCTCAGAGTCTTCCTCTTCATTGGCGTGCGAATTAAAATGTACTGGGTGACAAATCGTCCCCACATTGACTGGGTCTTCTGCCTCTCTTCCAGTGAAATTTAAATACAAGAGGATGCAAAAAATTTTCTCTTGCTACGAGTAATTAGCACTTCCAGCTATAATCTATTACTTTAAAATTATACTTCAACGGCCAATTATCATCATCATTTCAACTTTACGACCTTTCCTCAGTAACGCTTGTAGTTATCACCATACAGCTGTTATTTTCTTTAATTGCTATTCTCTTTCTTTTTTTTCTGTTTCAAATTTTCTTTATTTTTTAACATGAAAAAAAATAACCTCCATTTTCTAATTTCATTTTCAGTCTTAAGCTAGCTTTCATTTTTAGAAAATTAGAAACTCGCCTTCATTATTCGCATTTTTTTTTCCATTTTAGACTTTTATGCATATTTTCAAATATTGTACATTTAAATGTTTTTTACAAAATTTTACTTTAATTTTTTCAAATATGATTTTTGAAATTTACGTATTACATTCCAAAATTATTTTTCTTTTAATCCATCTTTAATTTTTTAAAAATCAGAAATAGTCTTGCATATTTCAAATTTTGCTTTCCAGTTTTTCTTTCATTTTTGAAATATTATAAATTACCTTTAGTTTCGCGAAATTCCATTATTAGTCTTCGCAATATGGTTTTCGAAAATTATGGATAATCTTGCTCCAAACTTATTTTCCAATTTCAATCTATTTTTTATTTTCTCAAAAATTCGAAACTGTCTTTCATTTTTCAAAGCTTACTTTTCAATTTTGTTCTGTCTTTCATTTTTCAAAAAAGAAAAAATAACTTTAGCGCTCGAAAACAGCTTTAGCTTTAAAACTTTCATTGGTCACTTTTAAATTAGCTTTCCTTAAAAAAATTAGTAGTTAACTCTTATTATTCAATGTTACACTATTGCATTTGTTTCATAAATTTGGAATTATATTTCGTTTTACTAAATTTCCTTTTTCAGTTTTTAAAATATTCCTTTTTGAAAGTTAGAGCCTATCATGTTTCAAAGTAATTTTTAATTTTACTGTAACTTTTTAAAAGTTAGAAACTGTCTTTAATTTCTAAAATTTTGCTTTTTAATTTTAATCTATCTTTCATTTTTCAAAATAAGAAACCAACTTTCGTTTTCAAAATTTTAATTTTAAAAACTAGCTTACATATTTTTTAAAAATTAAACATTATATTTGTCTTGATAAAATTTCATTTTCAATTTTTCAAAAATCAGGAATTATTTTCAAACATTATTTAAAAATTGAAGTTTTCTTTCATATTTACAAAATTAGAAACTATTTTTTTTTCAAAATTTTTTCAGTTTTAAATTATTTTCCATTTTTTTCAAAAATTAGAAGTTATGTGTCATTTCACAAAATTTCTTTTGAAATTTTGATAAACGATTTTAAACTAGGAACTGCCATTTTTCAAATTTATTTTTCAATTTTCGTCCATACTTCCTTTTCAAAAAATTATAAAATATCTTTCCTTTTACAAATTTCATTTTTTAATTGTAAACTATTTTTCTTCTTCAAAAATTAAAAACTGTTTTTCATTTTCAAAAATATCGTTTTTCAGTTTTAATCTAGCTTCCATTTTACAAATATTCCAAACTATCTTTCATTTTTAAAATTTCTTTAAAAATTTGAATACATCTTTCGTATTTTAAAAATGAGAAACTAACTTTTGTTTTTCAAATTTCATTTTTCAATTTTGAACTAACTTTCATTTTTAAAAAGAAAAATTATCTTTTTTTATTAAAATTTTTGTTGTTGAAAAAGTAAATGCTATGTTTGGTTGTAAATTATTGTTATTCCCAATCCAAAAAATAATTGCAATATACAAGTTGGCAAAAAAATAATTTCAGTTTTTGAGTGGGAAATAAAACTAAATTTTTATTACAAAAATGACCTTTAATCAGCCAAATGTCTTCAATTCTGGTCGATGACCTATTCCGCCGTTTCTAGTAACTTCATGATTCCGCGCTCTTGGAACTTCCGGTCTTCTTCAGCAAAAAAACTCAGTCAAGTGGGGTCATGATTATTACTGAAATTTTTACCATTTAAGAAGTTTTGTAAAATTCAAAATAAATGATAATCCGATGGTGCAAGGTCAGAGCAATATGGCGGATGCAACAGACTTTCTAACCAAGCTACAGTAACTTAGTGCGTGTTGTTATAGATGTCTGAGGCCTCACAGTGTAGTGATGGAACAGAATTCTTTTGCAATTTGCCAATTCTAGCCTTTTCTTTTTGATTTCTTCCTGCAATTTCATAAGTTGTTGGCAGTGAGCATCTGAGTTTTTCTTTTGGTTACTTGGAAGCAGCTCAAAATGCACAACATCTTTGTATCCCACCAAACTGAGAGCGTGATCTTTTCTGATGCAATTTAGATTTTTATATGATTTGTGTTGATCCATCATGCTCGGATGTTTTTCGAGTAATTTTATTGTAGACGACCCATTTTTCATGATAATTTGTTTCGAAAAAGGGTCGATTGCTTTACGTTTGAATCGGGCATCGTAAATATTGATTCCTTGTGCTAAGTGAATTTCTTTCAATTCGCGCGAAACCGAAATGTCGAGCTTCTTTACGAGTCCCCTTCTTCTAAAGATCCTTCTTTACGAGTCCTTATGTGATTTTCAGTTGTTGTGTGTTATATATTTAACCTTTTTACAATCTTTTGCCCAGTTTATAAGACGATTCGACTCAGTTATGGCTTTAATTCCGTCACCATTAACTTCAGAAGTTCGGCCAGAACGTTGGGCATTTTATAAAGCATTTTCTCCCTTCTTTTCTGCATGCCTTCGTAGTGTAAGGGTAGCACACTCGGCGCGTATTCAAGAGATCCAGGATTCGAGTCCCGGAGAGGGCATTGCTCATTATTCACGTCTTCAGCTTAAAAACTTTTAATAACTCTACAGTGGCGCCCGAACTAAAAGGTAGTGGATGATAATTCTTCACCCCCAGAATTTGGTCATTGGGGGTGAAGTCGCCTAATCCCAAGTCGCCCTTTAAAAGGGGGAGTATATAAAGTATTTTCTGTCTCCTTTCTGCATACCTTTGTGGTGTAACAGTTAGCACACTCGGCGGGTATTCGAGAGGATAGGTTCGAATCTCAGAGAAAGCATTGCAAATTTTTTATGTGTTCTGCTTTAAAAAAATTTCTAATGGCTGTACAATTTTCGAGAGAATAATCTCCAGAAGGAAACTTTTTAAACCAATTCTAACACATGCGTTCTATTAAGCAATCGGGACCATAAACTCCACGCATCTGTTTGGGAGCCTCAGCTGCTTTCTTGATTTCTGGAAAATAAAAAGGTGAAATATGCAAAAAATATTTATTTGTCCACCCCAATTTAAGACTGGTCGCAAATTTCCAGTTGTAAACGAACATGCGCGGAATTTTTTTATAGCAACCTAAACGTGTTATTTGACAAATCTCGAAAAAAAAAAATGTAAGATTGACAGAAGAATAACAAAACGAACATAACGCTATCTATTTGTGCAAACCGAAATATTTTTCTTGCCAACTGAATAGAACGTATTAAAAATTCGCATTGGAAACTCACGCGGTCGACCTCATACGATGTGAAACAGTCAAGCATCTCAAGAGTATGCTGAAATATTTTACGTTATGAAAACTAAAACAAGTAATTTTATCTTAAAATGGCAGCTTCTTCTTGATATACTCCCCCTTTTTACACCAATTATTTTTTAAAATAGCTGACGACATTAATTAAGTAATGGAAACACATCACATCATTACTCCGAGCAAACCCTGAATAGACATATATAAAAAAATAATAAAACAACCCAAGTGTTTTGTATTACGTGTAAAACATGCTCTGCTTGAAAGAGAAACACAAAGTACACCGTTTTAGGCAGGGCATCGCAACAATTTTATCTCATTCTTTAAGGGATTTAATGAATAAAGTAATTACGTATAAAAACTTTAAAAGTACTTTTACGCTATATTTTCTTGCTCTAAGACATTATGAAAAGAAAAAAAAATCCCTTTTATAAGCATAAAGCGAGGGTTTATAGCGGTGTAATTTCGACCTAAAAAAATCCACTGAATGCCTATAAAAAATTGGGGGTTGCCACTTTATTCTTTCAATAGGACCACGAGAGATGAAGAAACGACCTTGGAAACGCCCTCGCCTTTTATGGGGTGGGAAGGTAAAAATTCGCGTTAGGTGCTATTACCATCGACCCTCTCGGTTGCCACGGTAACCGAGAGAAACACAGAATGCTCTAAACTCTACTAGCCTTGTTCTCCGCGTGATTAACATCGCCAATTACATCGCCTTAAAATTCCCCATTTACCTTACCTGATTGGTAGACGGAGGTTTCCAATTTTGGCGATAAATTGCCGTGAAGTTCAAACGGCGACGGATAATTTAAATGGAATTCGGTATCCCATACCCAATTGCATGTTTGAAGATATCTTACACTTCTATAAATGGCGTTTCGAAAAGACTGCGCGATTAAATATCTCTAGAGCAATGGGTCGTAGAGTCATGTTTCCAGTTTAAGAAATGAACGTTTTCAGTCACGTGACGCCTTTTCGTGAAAACACTCAGAATCTAGATTTTAATACAGGCACCGCAGGAAAAAATATATTAGTGTGAAAAATGTTTTTTATAGCTGAATAAATAAATAAAATTAAATCAAAAGAATCTGAAAGCTTTCGGATTTTATATTACTCCCACAGGGGCGTTTATTTTAACGTTTTATGTGCTACCTTAATTTATTATCATGTTCTTCACATTTAAACCATAAAATTCAGTTCAACAGCAATATCACAAAATAATTTAAAAAGAGCGTATCCTTAGAATTTCCGATACACAGTCTCGCGAGATGGAGATCAAAATGGTTTTTTTTCGTACAGTGTCGTCATTGCTCGCTTTGAGTTTCTTAAGTAAAAATTCGTTAAAGTTTTACAAAATATGAAATAGGTAATAAACAAATTCCAAATTTCAAATTTGTGCTTTCAGATGGCCATGTTCGGGTGGAGGACTACGTTTTTCAAAATTCGATGTCTCTAAGTACCGTTGTTTTTATCACAATGGCAGAAACATACATGCATTTATGCACATTCTTCGTTATTTAATTTCTTTAAATATAATACAGGGCTGCAATATTTTGTGGCAACAGTTTGAAAAGTGAAACCTCGTTTATAGTGAACCAACTCAAAATAACGAAACCAATTCCTTCTGGTCAAATTGCCCATTTGGGCTAAAAATCACAAAGGATTCAAGTTTTAAAGTCGTTTTAGAAAGTTTTATACGTTACCGTCTAAAAAGCAAACATTCGACAAGATAATTCGATTAATAATTTGATAAATTATAAGCGTTATATGTGTTATCAGTAATATAAGTCCTCATTCGAAATGATTCCACACGATGTTTATAAGCATCCATGCGCTAGAAAGGTAACAAAAATGAGTTATAAGTAATGTACTGTAAAATGTGAAATTTAAAGTTTTACAGAAATTTGTAACAATATGAATTCTCTATCACAGGGATTTGGTGATTTGTAAAGGGAACTATTTAATCTTGTGTACCTATAAAACTGTATGTCAATTACGTTTCTGTTTCGAATTCAAATTTAAATTACATCCATTTTAAATGAAAGCTTATTTTACATAAAAAATATTGTACTTTATTTTCTGCTTTTTACTTTCCTTTACTTTATTATTAAAGCTTGATTAAAAATCCTTTTCCAACAACGCAGAATGATTCTCTTAGCTCCACCCAATTCTGTAAATAGTATCAATCGTACGGTTAAAAATGCTTTTCTATTACCTATGGAAAAAAAGAATGTTTTTGATTACAAACTACGCTAATCAATCGTCAAACTCTGTTATTTTGAGACATCAAATGCAAAGATATCTGTATATATGCCGTTAGATTCATATGACGTAATGACATCATAACTTTCAAAATAATATGTTTGTAAGACATGCAATGGCCGGAATGACCGATTTCTTTCTCCTCCCTTCTAGTGGAGACTGCAGTTCCTTCCTTTGGTTTGAAACTGCAATATATTATTTAAATAAATGTAGGAAATCGTCCAAGTAATATTTTTCAATTTTTTATTTTGAAAGATTGCGAAAGGTTTCATTTATAATTTGTGAAAATTTGACACATTTACATCCAGTTTAACTTTAGATGTTCAGATTTTAAAATCGTCTGCATCAGATAGTCAAAAATATCGAGCAAATTTAAAAAATTAGTAAAACATTGAAAAAAATCTAACCACAATTTCCATACAAGTTTCATGTAAAGATTCGTTATTTCGCTCTAGTCGTTGATGCAAGCAGTAAAATTTGATAACTGTTTTATTCATTAAACGAAGGTATGCGAGAAAAAATCGTTTAAACATCAAATTTAAAAAAAATATGACTACAAAGGCTGTTCTCACATTTTTAGACGATTTTGTTTTGTTTCATTTTTAGACAATTGCTGTAAAAATGGAAATTTTTTTAATTGCATCCATGTTTTTGAAAGCATAAATTATCGTTTGCTACTTGACAGATTTGCTTTCATGCCAAGTGACGCTTTTAAAGAAGCAGTCGATGGACAATATGTTTGTGGAGAAAATTATTCGTATTTAGTTATTACAAAATGCTGTGAAAGCCACGGTTTTTCGATAGCTCAAGATACGATAGGTAGTACTGTCAACAAGGAAGGGGAAAAACCGTGAAAGTTTGCCTTCAAGTGGGAAACATTGTTACAAACACTTTTTCAAGGAAAAACAGCAGTGTTTCGAATGTTGCAAAGGTAAAATCTTTAGTGCTAAAAGAAAATCTGCCAAATCAAAGGACAGCTGCAAAATCCTTAAAATGCTCGGCGTCCAGTGTAAACAAAGGGACGAATGCTGATTTGAAGCTAAAAAGGGAAAAATATTTAATATACGTCGTCTTTGTCCACGGTGCATCGCCGAACGCAAAACGCGCTGTAGAAATCTTTTTGAGAAACATTTATCTGGAGAAAAAGGGGAAAATGATTCCATACTAGATGAATTTTGGATGTATTTAAATGACTGCAATAAAATTTTCATTAAAGAAGATAAATGACATCTTAAAACATGGTTCGAAGAATGTTAAGGTATAAGGTATTTTCTCCCTTCTTTCTGCACGTCTTTGTCGGGTAATGGGATGCATACTCCATGCGTATTCGAGAGGTCCAGGGTTCGAGTGCCGGTGACAACATCACACAGTTTTCACTTGTCCTGCTTCAAAAAACTTAATGACTCGACAAATAAAATATTGCAAACCGATTTATGATTGATTGTTGCCGGTTTTTAATATAACGACAAATTAAGAATGAAGAGAGAGGAGAGAAATGTTAAAATCAACTTCAAGTAATACGAGGAACCTATTTTATATCCAATTTTGAAATATAAAATAACTTCTTTTTAACCGCTCTGCCATCCATCGGGAGAACTGCATCGAGACAGAACAAGCAGCCGCACATCAAAAATCTACGGCTAATTTCCTTGAAAAATTGGTACAAGAAACGAGTATCGAAGCCATACACTTCACTAATACGCCTACTAAGACTTCGGGTCTAACAGCCACGGACGTTTAAAAAACGGATCGTCCAAACGTCGACCTGCAACCCTCCCTGGACTTTGGAAAGCTGTTGAACAGGAATGGGATAAAGGATTTATTGTCTTGGAAATGGCGGTGTAGAAAGAAGCGAAGAATAAAGAACATGAAAAGATAAAATGTTTAAGCAAAATATTGCTGTAAGTACAATAAAATTTGTCTAAAAAATGTGGGAGCAGCCTTTGTAGAATTTTGAAATACTCCCTTGACCTCATTTCGTTGTCATCGAGTGAGTAGCAATAAATAAAGAGTGAGTGTACAAAATTTGAACTCTATAGCTCATGGGGAAATACATCGATGACAAAATTATGACCATGGTGGAAAACCACGAGAGCATTAAATAAAAGTTTATAAAAATAACAAAAAGACAAAGACGACGATGATAAACATAATAATAAAAAATAATGGCGCAAGTAGCATTTTTGGCTGCGTCATTAAGAGAGATCAGATTAGACCCCAACTGTTGGTCTACATAAACTGAGCAGAGAAATGCTTCTACTTATACCCAGAAAAAAAAATAAAATATAAATTTCAAAAATGATTTCCTAATATGAGAGATTACGTGACAATTATTTCTATACAGATGATCGTGTAAAGTGCTGATCGATATATTTTTTTCAGAAAGGAGATCTTATTCGTATAATCTTACAGAATTCGAGTTATGATAAATACTAGCAGACTTCGGTATTGGCACGTAGCCATCTAACGTTATTTTCACGAGAAAATGAAAAATACAAATATATCTAGTTTATCTTACGTATCTAGTTTAATGATTTTTTTTATACTTACTAGACTGTTCTTCTAAGGTAATAAAATTTTATGAGCGTATTAATAACGTATGTACGCCATTCGAAAATCCATAAACTACTTGTGCGAAAATTCTTTATCTAAAACGGATTGCAAAATGCATTTAAAAGTGGTTCAGAAGAGATTTTTTCATTACGTCTGTACGTACGTTTGTATGCATCTCCAAAACAATTAGCCGTAGAACATTGAATTTTATATATGGAACTGCTATTACACTTAGTTATGCAAATCTGTTTTCTACTGCAATCGTCCGCACCAAACGTTTGTGTTTGCGTGTAGGTGTATGTAATAGCATGTCCTGCAGAAAGCTGCAATGGATTGGGGATGATTCTTTTCAGGTATAATAACTTGGAGAGATTTTACGGCGTAGTTAGAAAGAGGACACACGAAGACAGACCACATAGAATTTTGGCTCCTGGCTAATGAATTCCAAGGACACAAATTCGTTTCCATTTCCCATCATCATTGTAGGTGCTCCATGCGCCCCGCAGTTTTATGCAAATTATATTTTTAGAACAATGGACAATAGCTGGCAGAGGCTAAGCGAGCGAATTAGTGTCTGGGCGGTAAAAGAGCTGAATCATAAGTACACAGTTTTCCAACATGAAAGCTCACCGAGAATAGGTTTCGGTTTAAGTTACTTTCAAAGAAAAAGCTTCAGTTGTCAAGATTCTGAGTTTAGGTTTCGAATCAGCTACGCCATGAGCTCTACGCAAGTCTTACGAGATAGATTGATCTAGAAATGAGGCAGTCCAGAAAAAGGCATTACTATATTTAGAGAGGGGAATTAGGAGGATATTCCTAGTTTAAATTGTTATTTGATTTAGATGTTTCTTATGTTGGTAAATTGCGCATTTTTCGCTTTAAAAGTGATGGAATTATGTTGCTCTTATGCTCCAGTTAAGGTTTTACGCCTTTAGTTAATCTGCGCGCAAAGCTGCGGAATAATCAACAATTTAAAAAATTTAACTGGCGTTAAGCCTAACGAGACCACCGTTTGTTGACATTTGAAATTCCTGATAGAATAATGAATTTGGTGCACGAAATTCAGTATCTTTTTGCCCGCCGAGACTAAAAGTTAACTTTCAGTTTTGTCCATCGAAAATTTCGTCTTCCTGTCCGTTGCTTATTTTTGCCTAAAACTTTAATTTTAACTGTAAAAATTAATTTTTAACCGTTTTAATTGTATTTGGTGTTTTAGGTTTTACTGTATTTTTAATGAAGATATTTTGAGTTTTTATGTATTGTGTCCTTGTCGCGAAGTGAAAACTGAATCGATTGAATGAGAAGTTTATCTCTAATGAAATTCGAAGAAGCAAGTTTAAATGAAGCGCGGCAAAAAATGTGTATAAATTTGATAGGTCGTACAAAGAACTCATGTAGTGTTCACATCAGAAATTTTAAGTTCAACAATGCTGAAACATAAATATTTGCATCATATAAAACATTTTTGGAAAAAGAAGGACTGCCAGCGATTGAAAAGGAGAAAGTCGGTTGTAAGTAAGGTCTCGGTAAGCACTTTTGTACGTACGCCGTATAACATAATTTTATTGAGTGTTTTGTTTTTAACAATTTGTATTCTAGGAAAAATGATTTTTCGTTCCTTCTATTAAATTCTGAATTCCTTGTATAAGTTGTTTACTTTCGTATTAAAGGTTTCTGTAAAATACCCATACAGAAAACATTTCTAAGAAGTATCCTAGATAGACCATTCAGAAAACAAATTGTTTACGATTTTTCGAAAGTACCACTCAAGAAACAATTTGGAAAAACAAGCCGTTCATGTGTATAATAATAATAATAGGATTTCTTTGAGAAATCCCAGGTATTCAATAAAACTATGTTATTTATACCATAGAACACAATATTATTGGCAACTGTTTTTGGACTTTCAAACTTATTAAAATATATATTAGTAGAACATATATATACAACGGAACATGCTTTCATCACTTAATAATAAAGACTCTGAATGCATGGATGTGTGTTTCTCGACCTGTGGAGGAAAAACTGACGGCAGGCTGTCTCTTTTAGTTTAAAAAGCCGCTGGTATTAAATGCGTAGGATTGATTGCTAACGAAAGGGGAAGGATCTTATATAACAAATAAAACACGCAAAATATTTTATACACACATGAATTTTATTATATTTTATAGCTCGTAAACATGTAGTTTTCCACTCGGAAATGTGCGCCTCGAAGATGAATACTGAATTTGTTTTATTTATTTCATAGATTTCGCGAATTTGAGGAACTTTTGATTATCAAACTCAGCGATATTGTGTTGTCTCTCAGCAAAACGCAAAATATTTGTTTCTCGAATTTAATCAACAATATCAGGGATTTAAAAGAAATGTGTTGCCACTGTCCGGATTGAAATAGTTTTATTTTCCACGCGGCAGAGTACTACCGTTCCGCAAAGCATAAGATATTTAACTCTTTTTCGTAATTTAATCTGTCCGTTACCGATTATCAACCAATGCGATTTAGACTCAACAAACGGGATTCTTCGTCTTTACTATTATTATTTGCTAGAGACTTGTGAAATTACATTAGTTGGACTCATTTCAGTATTTAAATAGATTTATGCAAAGTAATTATTTAATTAAGTGAAATGAAAACTAAACAGGCAAAAAGTGGACAAGAAGTGGGAATTTAATTGGTACCTTCTTCCGGCCCAAAATGTAACGGTCTCGTTTTTTTAGCCCAAAGAGACGTTGGACCAAAGAGGCTATTAGTCTGAAAAGAGCATTTTGCGTCGTTCTGCGTGTATTCACTTTTCAAACTCTTGCCATCAAATATTATCGCCATCTATTATATTTAAAGAAATTAATAATGAAGAAAAGAAACGGTATGAATACAAGAATATTTCTCGCCTTGTGAAAAAACGACGCTACCTAGAGCCATCGAATTTTGAATTTCTAATTTGTTTTATTATCTATTTCAAATTTTGTAAAATTTTAAAGAATGTTTATTTAACAAACTCAAGATTTCATAGCGAGTAATGGCAACACTGTACGAAAAAAAAACGTTTTTGTCTCTAGCGCGCGAGACTGTGTATTGAAAATTCTAAAGATATACTGTTTTGCTCTTTTTAAATATTTTGCGATATTGCACTGAATTGAATTTTATGTGTTTTAAGTGCGAAAGGCATGGTATTTAATAAATAAAGGTAACACACCAAATTAATTTTAGACTAAATTGCTGACAGACTGTTTATTGTGCAAAAGTAAACTATTAAAAGTAAAACTATGTAAACTGTTTCGTTCGCAGAAAAAATAATTTGTCAGTTTAAGAAGAATTTAGGATAAAAAGTACAATTCTAAAGACCATTAGGTATTTCATTTAGGAGCAGGTTCAGTTTGGTTTAGTTAATTATGGCAAAGCACACTAGGAGTATCTGTCTAAAAGAAGGAATGCCATCGTGGAGGATGTTTTGAGAGAAATTGGCTCGTATCCGTGTTATACATGGGGAAAATCACAAAAACGCCCATGGAGCCAGCCCGTTCACCTGGAATCGAGCCCAGGTCGGAATTACCAGTTTTTAGCCATTCTACCGCTTGGCCGCTGAAGGGCCTATTTCGGACCAGGAAACGTTGAAAAAACTGACGGCAGGCTCTCTCTTTTAATTTAAATACTCGCTGGTACTAAATACGTATTATCGATTGCTTATGGAAGTGTGAGGATGTTATAGAACAAATAGAACAAACAAAATATTTTACACACACATATATTTTATTTTACTTTATTTTTTATTTACTACATTTATTCATTCAAAATGACCTTATGTAAATTGCTCCATGATATCAGAAATAAGATGCATAATTTAATAAGTCTGTAGTTACATTTCTAGGAAATGTTAAATCTATAAATGGGTTGCACAGTGTGCTACTTTTGACGTGCCTTCGTTGTATACTCGAACTTCGGACCTTCCGATTACTAGCCGGTCATGCTTTCCAGTTACATTGCGAAAGCATGTATCGAGATGGAAGAAAAAGCTTACAAATGGATAGCTTTCGCAATAGAACTTGGAAGCATATTTCTCACCGTATATGACAATTCATTTATACAAATGTTAACAGGGAGATTTTCTGAATCCTCACATTCTTAAAGTTCCTTGAAGTTCATTCTTAAAGTTCCTTTCTTGAATTCACATCCTTGAAGAGATCAACCATGTTAAGAACTAAAATAAACCATTCTATTAGTTATATTCTATAATTCCTTTTCGATGCGAAACCACATTTTAACATTCTTTCTCCAAATAGTCCACCGAACGTAACGCCAAAAGGTGAAGTTTCTCAAACCAAATAACTATGGGAACATAAAAGTTATTAAAAAGAGTGGGGGGGGGGATTGTTTGTGACGCAAATAAATAATTCATCAATCTATTTTGCTTGTTTGAATGCCGTTGAAGTTTCAACAAATAACAAATATTTATTTATTTTCCCCCTTTTTATCGCTAGCTACAAAATCCACATCAAACTGTTGCCAAAGGAAAAAAAACTAACTTTATTTCCGGTTTCGTTTAGTTGAGCTTTATTATCTCAGTCTACCACGATCGAATGGTTTAGAATGACATGCTTTCAAAACGTAGTCGGGACTTATTATCATACAAATACACCATGAATGGTGAATAGAGAATATTTCATGCGATTCAAATTGCAGTTTATTCTCAAACGCCTGCCGTATAAATTCCTCTCCCAAGTCGAGGCACACGATGCATCCAAAATACTCGTCTCGCCTTCCTCCCCACATTCTTTGATGGACTGCATCTTCAAAAGTACGACCGTGACGTCACACGGCTCAGCCAATGGGCGAAAGGATCCGTCAATTGGCCGCGACTAATGTAAGGCCATTCGTCACGTGAGCGGCGATTGACTTTGCTGTCCGGAACAATTATTGGCGTAGCCATCGTTTCCAGTTCAAAATGTTCGCCATTTTGAAGCCAAGCCGGAAAGAACGAGAAGCGATATTTCAGCGGATTATGTCAGCGGAAAAGATCCAGTTTCGAATAAATGTCCCCTTTTCTTAAGACACTTCAGACATTAAATCCCAGACAGCCTCGTATCTTCAACTAAATAACTCACGCATAACTTAAAGAAGACGGACGGCATTTAAGAGAAAAGAATAAAAGGAGAAGTGTTCTTTAAAAGTTGCGAAAGCTTTTAACAAAGGGCGCTTCCGTGGAAAATGTTTGCAGTTTACGTCACGATGATAGGCTTTAACGAGGCTTTAATCGCTCTTGCATAGTCGGAAGGGCATTTGCTGATGCCATTAGTAGAATTTTAAACTTCACAGAAAGCAATCTGAAATGAATCCGAGGTGAATTAAACGAATGCATTTCTTTAGCTGTTAAGAAGCTGTACTGCAGTTTTGGGCGATACAGCATTTTCGATGAATTTGGCACAGATGTATGACGCTTTTTTACAGCAATATTTTAGTAAAAAAATTTTTTAAATAAATTTTATTTTAAAACTAACATGATGTAATCATTAAAATAAATTAAATAAGAAGAAGTGCTACGTTAACAAATACATTCGCTTGATTTCAAAACGACGGAACTTTTAGTTTTGAGGCCGAAACGTTATAATGTTTTACTGCAGAGTGTTTACGCTTTTATAGCTATAAATTCCTCTGTCAAAAGCTATTTAAACTAAAGCTGCATGGGCTCAT
The DNA here is from genome assembly GCA_000611955.2 of Stegodyphus mimosarum. Classification (NCBI taxonomy): domain Eukaryota; kingdom Metazoa; phylum Arthropoda; class Arachnida; order Araneae; family Eresidae; genus Stegodyphus; species Stegodyphus mimosarum. The sequence goes on from KK112612.1 coordinate 104,364, forward strand.
CCCATGTAAAACAATCAAGTGGGGAAAACCTAAGGAAGGGAGATAACACATATAATCAAGTGCGGGAAGTTGAGGAAGGCAGGCCACATAAGGCGAAAACTATAGAGGGCAGGTAAAGGGGGAGACCACGGTCTCATATGTATTCTAAAAACTTAATCTCGGTGAAGGGAAGAAATGACATCGCGGGGAGAGAAACTAGAAGTAATTATACAGTTATACAATGGATAAAGAAGTTGTCAGGACTATTATTCCTTTTAGTTGTCTTTGGAAACATAACTAGAGTCCTGTGTAGGAACAGGAAGCTTACTCAAATCTATGTTCGTGTGTGTGTAGAAGATACAACAAAGACAAGAAGGGTTAAGTTTACCCTTTATTTCCTATAGCGTACAGCCCTTCCCGCACTTCGGGGTACGGAGACCAGCACTTATTGTCTAAAAAATAGCAAATAAGACAAACTAACTTAACTCAATAAAAACCAACTTAGATGCTTCACAGAGAGTCGTAACGCGAAGATTGGTTTTTTTTAATATTACGTATGTAGTGAGTGGAATGCAAAAACTACAATACGTCTTCAAATATCAGCGAGAACTAAGTTCTGGCCTTAAAGGCAAACATGAAAAGCACGCGCCTGGTAAAGCGGCAAGAAGTCGCGCTCTCTCTTTCTCTAATTTTGCTAAAAGCCATGTCTTAAATACTTACACAGTTTGCAACTCATTTCCATAAACAATTCTACTCGTGCTTATTCTCTCCGAAAATGGAAAATGAGACAGGATAGCAAAGTTTTAAAATAAAACAAACATTATTAAAACTTAAAATCCTTACCTATTTCCAGCCAGAATTTAATTGTTGGAAAACTAGGTCTATATGGCTTCGTTGAGAACTTTAAATTCTAACTCTAAATCGAGGCCAATCAAAAGTAAGAAGAATATTGCTTACAAAGTAAGAAGAATATTGCTAACATAAGCAGATGTAAACTACTAGTGCTAAGCAGGCACTGCAAATACATACAGTGTATATAAGAGAACCAAAATATAAAATAAAAGATACAAAGCAATGAAAAGAGCAAAATGAGAGCCTCGATCACGAAATCGTGGTCTTTCATCTAATGAGCAGTGAAGGGACGAATCCTGACACCTTCAGGAATAGCACCACATCGAAGTGAGTTACTGAAATTTCCTTTGGCACAATTTAGACCTTGCCTGAAAAATTTATCGTCGCATTTTTGTAAATAGTCTGAAATATATCCATCTTCAAATCGTTGTGAAGCAGTTGTTTCTGATCAGCAAGTGAACTTTCGTGATGTGTTTCAGGATCTTACTTTAAACAACAAGGAGCTTGTTAATATAGGTAGCGCATACAGAAGCCCACGCAGGAGAGGCATAACGCGTAATACCGCGCAGTTCTGTCGTGCAAATCTGAAGGCTAAGTCCGAGGCGATTGCGCAACAAAACTTGCATGTTACTAGTCATGCCCCGTACTTTGCCGGCAAAATACTTGACATGTGTTCCTCGGGTAAGACGTTGATTGAGCTGAACACTTAGATAGTTGAACTTATCCACTCTTGGCACTTGTTATATAAAGAGGTGTAGTGGCTTCAAGATCACATTATTGAAGAGCTTGCGTCTCATCAGAAGCACGTAAGACTTAGTTGCGTTAATGGCGATGTGCTCTAGAATGTTGTCACGATAGATGAATCTTGTGTGCATTTAAGTGACTGCAATAAAAAGAGATCCATTTATTATTATCGAAGAGAAGAAATCCTTTTAAAATATGGTTCAAATTATCTAAAAAGAAAGTTTTTAAAAGGAACTTATGATTGGTGCTGGTTTTTGATATAACGGCAAATTAAAAATAAAGACAGTGGAGGAAAAATGTAAAGATCAACTCCATATCTTATAGGGAACTTATTTTATACTCAATTTTCAAATATGAAATACCTTCACTTTACCCACAGTGCCACCCATCAGTAGAACTGCGTCAAGACAAAGCACAGGGCTTCGCGTCAAACTCCTCTGCCAGTGGCCTGGAAAAGCTGGAACAGAAAACGAATATTAAAAAGAGTATTCTCTGCGAATGTCCTCAGCACAAAAAAGATAAAACACGGGGCGAAGACAGAAGAGCCTCTGATATGGAGGGTAGGTACTCCCGCAGTTAACTGTGAAAATTCTGTTCGAAAAAAATTGACTTCTGGAGAAAAATTAGTTCTTTTGAGAATTTGAAATGGATCAGTTTGTAAATGAGCCCCTCATATCAACGTGGTCAAAACTGAAGTATTAGAGCGCAAGCTGCCTTTGTAAAGGGGTAAATCGTTTGTGCAGTTTCTGCGCTTTTTCGCGTGACAAAAAGCAGCCGATAGCTGCAAATTCGTAAGTTCTCTACGTAAAAGACAGCAGGTAATAAGCCCAGAGATTGAATTTTAATTCAGTCATACCTTGCATTATTATTGCCGATAGTTGAATATCTACGCCGGTTAGATTTTCGAACCAACTTCGCGTTAAACCGAATTGTGTATCTCTGACGTTTAGTTTATTTAAAATTTGAACGTACTTAATTATTTATGCTACCTCGCCACAAGTGCTGGCTGAGTGTTAAGCACCAGGTTTGCCTTCTGCTGATATTTAATTTTGATTAAAGGGTCTTTTACCCCTTTCTCAAGGTTCAGTTGTTATTTTAGACTTAGAGGTGATTCCCTGTTAGTCTGTCTAGAGTCCGGTTGCTGTTAATAATAGCAAAAGGAACTAAACTATAAATTCTTAGAGTACTTCTTTCTTATATTATAAAGGCGAAATATGTGCAGCGTCTACACTCTCAGCTGATAAATGTTTACGTTTACAGAGTGTTAAGTGTTGCCATACATTTTTTGTATTCGCTATACTATGTATATCAGAGAGTCAATTGATAAAGGTAACCGGATTTACACCTCGGTGTCTTCACTTAGAAAACTTGTTTTACTTGCAGTTGTTAAAAAGGTTCAACATTTTGGTTAATGTTGTCGCTCTTCTGGGATATTTATTCACAAAATGTATATGCAATTCAATACGCAAAGATTCTCAGTATCTGAAAACACTGGAAAATATATAAACGGTTTAGTTTAGTAGTTATATTTTGTTTTGAAGCTGAGGATGGTAAAGCAATTTAAAACGGAAGCCCAAGTTAAAAACCCTTTACTTAAGAAACCAGAATTCGGAAACAGATTTCGGAATTGTGAATTTATGATGCCAATAATATAACCTTATTATTATGATCTAGTTTTACGATTTGCCCTCTACTAAGTGTTTTGATGTTAGTTTTGTACGATATGTACGCTTTTTTCCATTAACATTTGCAGCTGAAAGCTTTAGATTGAATAGGTTTGAGCACATATGTACACTGCGAAAAAAAAAGTATGTGTGTATTGAAGGAGAATCGTTCTATATCTTCCGTCCTGCTGGGCCGATTGACGGAATTTAAACTGCGTTTTTCATGTCTCGAACGCGTGACTTAGGAAGCGTATTAGATTTATATAAAACATAGTTCTAATGTAGGTATTTTGACACAAAATCAGACTTTCTTTTAAATGACATGCCAATTGCTTTCCGTATTTCTATTCTACGACTCAAATCATGCCAAATTCCCAAGTTTTGTAAAAATCGCACGAGTAGTTTTTCAAAAATTTTTTTGATTTTCAAAGATTTTAGCTTCTCACTGTTAATTGAATTTGATATATACTTATTAATATCTTTTTTTTACTAAACTTACTTGATTCCTTGTTCCGGAATACGAAATTTAGGCTGAATCCAAATATAATTCGCACATGTTTTATGAATTGTTTTTAAAATTTGTATTTTTAAATCATTTTTAGAAATTTTTTGGAAAACAATTTGAATTATGATCTATAAAACTTTTACTATCACATCTTAAAGTATATGTATTTCTAAGCAGTCGTGAAAAAAATTAAAGATCTTCATTCAGAATTTCCTAAGATATACGTGAATTTACGTGTTGTCGCGTTTTGAAATGTGACATATTTCATGAAATCGGTAACAACAGCAAATGTGGTTTAGGCACCTTTGTTAAAATTATTTAAAAGTAGGAATGATATGAGTTTTTTCCGCTCATGCACAATGTAAAAAGGGAAAGGAAAATAGGTTGCCATATATTAAGAATTTCCCCTAGTGAATTATTCTTCACGCAAACTGAAAAAAGTACGCGAAGATAAATTTTTTGAGTTTATCCATAAATTTCGCAACATATCTTACAAAATTTAATATTTAGGCATAATTTGAGTCGTAGAATTGAAATATGAAAAATGTAATTTCCGGAAAGGTCCGGTTTTGTGTCAAAATACCTATATTAGAACAAAGCTATATGTAAATCTAATATATATCCTAAGTTGCGGTTTCGAGTCATGAAAAACGCAATTTGAATTCCGTCAATTGGCCCAGTTAAACGGGAGATATAGAACTCTCCCCCCATTTTTTCCCTGCAGAGTATAGGCTTTCTCATTAATGTCTACAAGTTGAACTTTTCTGCACAATGAAATATTTTAATATAATTTTAAAAAAGCTTACTTGATATACCTATTTAGAAAATTTTATACCTAAGTAACAATTCATGGTATACAACAGCAAGGACAGTAAATTTGCACGCGTATGTACATGCTTTCTCATTAATGTTTACAGGCTGAACTTTTGAGCATGAAACATTTTTAGTCTAATTTTAGAAAAGCTTACTCGGTATGGCTAGTAATATACACGGCATGTACATGTTTTCTCTTTAATGTTCATTTGCGAACTATTTTAAGTCCAGTTATTTACCATACTCATTTATTTAAATTTATTTAATAACTCATAAAATTGTGCTATATTGCATTATCATTTTTATATTTGTTAAAAATGTGAAAATTTTTATACTTATTAAAAATGTGAAAAGATTCGAAGTGTGTAAAATGTTATAGCCTCTTGAGGTACTAAGAATTTCTTGTTACAGACCAAAATACACTCATGTCCAAAATTATCTTTACATACCCAAAAATGATGATATTCAATGAAATATCGAATCAATGTGATCCGTATTTGCAGGGAATGTGTGAAAACCAAGCCTACTAACATTATCCAATCAAAAGTAATCAAACAGTTTGTGATATGCAAATCTAGGCGTTACGTCATCCAAGGGTGAATCAAGCGCTTTGCGCAAACTGAATATTTGAGTGAATTTCTGCAACATAGCGTTTGATTTCAGTGTGTAGGGACTCAAAGCGGTTCGTTATGGCTTCGAAGTATCATTTGGAAGAATCTGTAAAGTGGCGAATTATCGGCCGTTTAGAAGCAGGGCAGTCAATCATGGAAACAGCCACATGTCTGAATATTTCCAGACAGACAGTCTCTAAGCTATGGAAACAGTTTCAAAATGATGGAAGTGTTGTAAGGAGGCCTGGACAAGGTCGGAAACGAATGACAACTGCTTCTGAAGATCGGTATCTGGCATTAACTGCCTGTCGTAACAGAAAGGCTACTGCTCGCCAGTTAAGTTCAGAGCTTGCAGCCGCCACTGGAACTGTTGCATCACGGCAAACAATATACAGAAGGCTTAATGAAAAAGGCCTTTATGCCAGAAAGCCAAGGGTATGTGTTTTACTGTCTTCACAGAAAAAGAGGGATCGCTTTAATTGGTGTAAAGAACATCAAAACTGGACTGAACATCAATGGTCCCATGTTCTCTTTACTGATGAGTCGCGGTTTAGTTTAACTGGTGATTCTAAACGTGTTTACATCTGGAGGGAGTCAGGAACACGAAATGATCCCTCGAACATTGTGGAACGTGACCGTTTCGGTAGTGGAGGTGTGATGGTATGGGGTGGAATAATGATCGATGGACGTACGCCCCTACACGTGTTCAGCAGCGGATCTGTGACAGGCCAGATATATCGGGATGAGGTCTTAGATCCTTATGTAAGACTTTTCAGGGGTGCATATGGACCTGACTTTTTATTTATGGATGATAATGCCCGTCCACATCGAGCAAACCTCGTTGATGAATTCCTTGAAAGTGAAGACATTAAGCGAATACCTTGGCCACCAAACTCTCCTGACCTTAACCCGATAGAGAACTTATGGGACTACCTTGGAAGAGCAATTGCACGTATACATCCTCCTCCTAGAGATGTAAATGCTCTGAAGACGGCATTGCTGGAAGAGTGGAGATTAATTCCCCAAACTGTGGTTAACAACGTTATTTCCAGCCTTAAAACACGTTGTGATATGTGTGTACAAGTCAGGGGAGATCATATTCCATATTAAATTCGTAAGACTTAATTCTTTTTCTGAATCATTCCTTTTTTTCTTAACTCTCTTTGTCACACTTTATTACCATTTTTATTGTTTCATGCTACAATTTTATATCATATGAGGTGATCTTCAATTTTTTCTTTTGCATTTATGTGTCATCATGTTATGTATGATTCCACGAAAATTCATTAAATTATAAGTCATAGTCTCTGAGAAATCCGTGAATTTATGCATGTAAACATAATTTTGGACATGAGTGTATTAGACGGAAAGCATAAAATGTATTTTTAAACGGAAATAATCCAGTGCTTCCTACACAAATGTACACATCGAGTATCAGAAGTTGTACATTCATATTTCTTCACATATACCTACGTTCTCTGAAAGAGCAAACTGTATTAGAAAAAATTTTTTCAGCTTTTCCTGACTGCACTGTTTGATACCATGGAATAAGGCTGGTTGCCGTGACAACGACAGTCAGATGTGTGGCTTTCTTGTAGAACAGTAAATATTGCCAAGAAACAGCATTTACAGGCAAAACGTGAATTTGACGAAGTTTTACATTGCATGAAGCATAAAATTACATGCAAAAAAAAAAAAAAAAAAAAAAAA
>KK112612.1:120099-139675 GCA_000611955.2 Stegodyphus mimosarum
TATTTAATTTATTATATATATATATATAATAAATTATTATTGATATATATGCATATGTATTCTTACTGAAAATATGGAATACATTCAAGTTCTATCAAGATTACGAATCTAACATACAGCCTTAAATGTTCACTTGTGTTTATAGTTCAGCTGCGTTGACATTTTCATATCACTTCCCTATTCTCCCGATTTAAATCCTCTTTAACATATATGGAATGAGCTGGAGGAAGAAATAGGGAAATATGATATTTTTTCGAAATCTTTTCTAAATACCATTCTTACAGATGAATGGAAAAAAATGGAATATTCATACAGGAAACAATTAGTTGAATCCGTGTCAAAAAGTATGATCAATGTAATTTTAGCTAAAGTATATCTAACGAAATATTTAATATCTCATTATTTCATGTTTTATTAAAAATAAACTGTTTGTTATACACGTATTTTGCTGCACTTCACTTAAATTTAATTCCTCGAATTTCATTAGAGACATATTTCTCATTCGTTTAATTCAGTTCTCTCGTCACGGCAATGTAAGGATACATGAAAGCTCGAAACATCTGCATTATAAATTGTAAAATACAGAAAAACATAGAACACTAAATATAGTTAAAAAGATATTTTTTACAATTGAAATTGAGAGTTTCCATGCAAAAAAGAAAACAATACAGCCAACGGATACTAAGACAAAACTTTCGGTGCACCACACTGAAAGTTAAATTATGATGACCCTGAAATGGGTGCACAAACTCGGTTAAATCACTCTTCTACTAAGAATTTCCAATGTAAACAAGTAGGGTCCTCTTTAGGCCTAACGAAATTTAAACTTTTATATTGATGGTAATTCTACTATTGCACTACGTCATTTCGAGACTAATACATGTCGTATAACTCTTACGTAATTCTGATGACGTAAATGGAACTAAAACTCAAACAGTCAATAATAATTTTACGGCAGTATTAATTATCCAATCAAAAAGCACTGAGAACCAAAACTAACTTAGTCTGAATTAAGATTTCACCCTGAATATAACGTACTTAGTCACTATTCTTCGGCCTGGCTGGACTCCCTTCTGCTGCTTCCTTCTTACTGCAAAGTTATCGAATTTGTAAACCTTTTGAAATAAGAACAGATAATACTTCAAGTTGTTTGTAGGCGCAACATGCCTGCTGAAATAAAATAAAAGATTTTATCTGCCTCAGCTGCCAGTTTCCGATTCATTATGGATCAACATTTCTACGCCATCAAAATTCCTGAAAACTACTTCTTAGTTCTAAGTACTACATTATATATATATATGCGTTTGATGCGGCCGATTGCAACAAAAACGATAGCAGTGCAATAGGAAAAATTGCAACTTTCTCTGGTTAATCGTTTTTGAGTTATGCGAGAACACATTTATATATACCTACGTACAAACGTCGTGAAAAAAAAATCATTTCTGAATCCATTTTACAACCCGTTATGGAAACAATAGCCCTTTACTCTGTCCGTACGTACAGATGTGACGTAAAAAATCGCCTAAATGGACTCGAAACCGGTTAAAATATATATTATCTTCGAAATATGATACCCGAAATTCTTCGCGGTTACAATACTTCCTTTATTTCGTACAAGGAAGTAAAAATAATTGAACTTTAGAAATAAATTTCATTGGTAAACTCTTAATCAAATGCAGAACAAGAAGCTTAATTCTCCTTCTTGCTTTTTCGAGAAGCAAGTAATAAAACGCTGCAACGAATGTATATCGATCTTAAACCACTTCTGCAATGAAACTACTCGACCAAATATAAAAGATATTAATGGAAGCTCGTGTGCAGAAAGTCGGATATTGCTTCGCACTCGTCGGTTGATCCAGTTTATTTACCGAAAGAAACATCGAATTTCAAAAGCTTTAACTCCCCCTTCTCCTCTGCTGCCATCGTAAATGGTGAAGAAACAGAAACAAAACCAAAAATAAGATCCCTTTGTAGTTCTTTCGGTAATCACTTTCTAAAGATCCTGTATTTTTGTTTGCAAACTTCGCGCGAAGAAAGAAAGAATAAAAGGCTTCAGTGGAGATTTTAAATTGAAGAGATGTGGCTGAATCGTCGGATTCTTTTCGTTTCCTTGACATTATATATGTTTCGACAACAATAAGTGGTATTCTGTAGTGAAACATCCGTTGTTTTCTGTACAATAAATTCGTGTTAAAAGTTCAGCGACCTTTATTTATAGGAATGTCTTTTTTTTCTGAAACAAGAAGTCATTTGAAACTTTAAGTATTTTCGGTGCACTGAAACTTCAAAATGGACTCTTTTTAGCCCAAATGGGCGTTAGCGTGGAAGGTCCATTAGTCTCGAAACGGTATTTTGCGTCGAATGACTAGAAAAGGCAGTATCAATTTTCAGATTTTTGACAGCCGATTTTACCGCTCCGTATTATATTTAAAGAAATTAAATAATGAAGAATGCATGAATCTATGCATTTTTCTAGCACTGTGGAAAAACGACGGTACCTAGAGACATCAAATTTTGAATGACGTACTCATCCACCCAAACACGGGCACCTGGAAGCCAAAATTTGGAAATTGGTTTCTTGTATGTTTCTTATTTTGTAAATCTTTAACCAATTTTTGATTAAAAATGCTCAACAATTTGAAAGCGAGCAGTGGCAACACTGAAAGGAATGAAACATTTTTATCTCCGAGACTGTCTATCGGAAATTCTAAACATAGGCTGTTTTTAAATATTCTAGCTCAATGTGGGGTTAGTTCAAATGCTGTCGAAACGTGTATGTGTCTGTAAAATGAAAAAACGCCCGTTTGGGCGTAATATAAAATCTGAAAACTTTTAACATTTTAGTTTTTAATTCATTTTGTTAAGTAATGTTGCAATAAAATACGTTAAAAATCTAACAAAAATTGGGGCATACAATTTATAAACGTTTCGCTAAAAGTTTCCTTTGCGTTTTTCATAACAAAATTTTTATTTTAAAAATATTTATCGAGAACCTCCAGGATATTCTTTTTGCGGTTGCATTAGCATTTCTCGAACCATTTATGTTTATAGTTTGAAAAATTTCTTAAACAAAATTTCAGTTTTTTGCTTTGGACACTCAGTAATTATATTTTGTTGCGTCATGTTGTTGCGTTATGTGTGTAACACTTTATGTTCATTTACTTGCTTGAAGCTTTAAATTTTAGGAGACAATACATTCTATAATTTTCACAATACAGCGTAAGAAATATAATATATTATATAAATAAATAAAAAATGATAAATTCCTTAACCGGCTGTTTTATATATACGAAGAAAAAGTTCAAATGATGCACTTAAATAATATTACTGCTTATATGTGAGGCATACTGGTCACTTTAAAAACTAATCGTCTTAAGACAAGTCTAAATGGAGGCGACAAAATTGCTCGGCGATGCAATGTTTCCCTCCTAACTTAATGCCTTATTTATTTGAATTGGGCGATATTTGTTCTAATAGTTGTTGAGAGCTACAAAACCACTCACAGAGGTTAAATTTTGCGGACACTGTTCGCACATGTTTTAGACTATTTAGCTTTGCTATTATAAAAAATCTGAAGTACACCACATGACTTCCTTGTACGGAATATTAAATTATATGCATTTTGCATTTCATTTAAACTTATTCGACTGAAAAGACATCGTTGATAGCGCATAAACCACAATAGAACAAATGCACTCTTTAAAATTCACTACATTGGTTTACCACAGCGACGCTCTGGCGCTAGCTTCACTTAGCAGCGTTACATCTCATTCGTTTTATAACTCAGAATGTACAAAAGTTATGTATGTCGTCTTAAGAATTACGTAATCGTTGATACATGCTCTATTCAAATATTATTCCCCTGTGCTATTCTATGCTCTATTCAAATACTAAAACGATGTTTAAAAGAAATTAAACAAAAAGCCAAAAAAAAAGCTTTTCACAGACGATTCAGTACTTCTTATTCAATTAATTTAGTTCTCACTTGGCGGCAAGGCAAAAATATATAAAAACTCAAAATAGCTATATTAAAAATTACGAAGAAAATCTTAAACACTTATTTCCTCGAATAAATTCCAGAATGGGTTAAGCATGATTTAATGCCCAATAATAAAAGAAGGCGTTATCTTTGTTGTCGCGAAAGCTTAGTTTCAATAGATTGACAACAAATTCACTATTCTGCTAAGTTTCAAGTGTAAACAAGTATAGCCGCTATGGCCAAAATGATTAGGCTTAGCCGCACTTAAAAAACTTTCAAATGGTCGATAACTCTACAATTATAACATGAAGGTTAATTAAATGCATAAAAACCTTATTTTTAAAGCAAAAAATGCACAATTTACAAACATATAAGAATAAAGAAACTGAGCTCTTTGAGACGAGTAACAGAGTGGATATATATATATATGTTACTGTGAAAGACCGAAATTGGTGAATGTCGACTGTCACCGGAGAATGTCAACATTCACCAAATACGTCGGTGAAAGATCGAATATAACATTGCATTCTTGTACATTCGGACCCTCACCGGTGTACGTCGACAATCACAGATATGCTCTGGTGTAGGTCGAAAAGAGAGGCGACTGGCTGTTTCCCATAACTGCAGTTGTAAAAGCGAGGTCCTCTTGTGAAATTCAAAGTCTCATAATAGTTTAAGTTGTTGCAATGAATCAGATTTGAATCACATAATTTAGTAAGTTTTTTATTACTATTATTTTATTTTTTCATTTACTACGTACTGTATAATTAAGTAAGTTTTTTAACTTCTATTATTTTCCTTTCTCATGTTGAATGTATTGTGTACTTGTGTGTTTTTTCGCGACTGAATGACGGAGAAGAAAATATAATATTCTCCTATATTCAACATTCACCATTAGTACATGGTGAATGTCGACATTCGCCGGTGTAAGTCAGAAATAAGAGTATTTGGAAAATATTTCGGACATACACCAAGCGACTATGTGAATGTTGACATTCATCGGTGAAAGTCGACATTCTCCAGATTTCGGTGTTTCACCGTAACATATACATATATTTATATATTTTGGTGCGGCCATTGCAACTAAAACAGAAGGTGCACATACATGTTACGGCAGTCCTATATACAAAATTTCAACGTTCTGAAGCTGCTGGTTTTTGAGTTATGCGAGATACATACATACGCACGAACGTAGATACGCACAGACGTCACGAAAAAAATCTCTTCAGAATCCATTTGAAATCATTTTTATAACTTTTTGGGGGAAAAGAGTCCTTTATTCTGTCCTTACATTCAGATATCACGCAAAAACATCGTTAAATTGCATTCGGTAGGGGTCAAAATAGATATTTTTGTTGAAATATGATACCCGAAATTTTTCGTGATTACGATACTTCCTTTTTAGTTCGCACAAGAAAGTAAAAAAGCGTTTACTTGAGACTTGTTTTAATTGTAGTTCTATTTTTGAAAGCGTAAATTATCTCCTGCTCCTTGACAGTTTTATTTTCATGCAAAAGCGGTTTTAAAGAAGCAATAGATCGAAGGCTACGTTTCTGCTCTTTAAGGAGAAAGTCATTCGTATGTAGTTGTTAAAAATAGCGTGAAATGCATGGTGTTTCGATATCTAAAGCTACGATAGGTAATATTGACTACAAGAACAGAGAAAAAGTCAACGTTTGGATTTAGCTGGAAAAATTGCTCCGAATACATATCCCAGTAAAAAAACGGAATGTTTCAAATATTGCAAAGGTAAGATCTTGAATGTTAAAAAAATCCGCCGAGTCAAAGGACAGTTATAAAATCATTAAAATGCTCGCACTAAACTGTAAGCAAAGTGACAAAGTTATTAATGCTTATTTGAATCTTAAAAAGGCGAAAAAACTTAATGAGCATCTTCCTGCTGCAGGACGTATCTCAGAACGCGCTGCAGAAGTTTTTATGGAAAACATTTATCCCGGCAAAAATGGAAAATTGTTGTCACAATAGATGAATCTTGGGTGTATTTAAATGACTGCAGTAAAAAGAGATCCATTTATGATCATCAAAGAGGGGAATCTGAAAATATGGTTCAAAGAATCTAAAGAAAGTTTTTCTCAGGGATTTATGATGGTAGCCGGTTTTTCACATAACTGCAAATTAAAAATAAAGAGAGTGGAAAACAATATCTTCAAGATCAATTCTACATATTATCAGAAGTATATTTTATGCTCAGTTTTCAAATATTAAAACTGGATACCAAATTCTCTTTTTCCGACATTTCTATCAACTCGTAGAACTGCATTTAGGCGAAGTAAGCAGCCACACGTCAAAAGTTACTGTTAATTTCTTGGATAAAATGGAACAAGAAACAGGTATCAAGGCCACACCCTTCGCTCATATAGCTGCTGAATCTCCTGATGTATCAACCACGGATTTTGGTGCTTTTGGACTTTTAAAAAGCGGATGGTCCAAACGTTGTCCTCCTCCTCCTCGAATATTGCAAAGCTGTTGAAGAGGAATGGGGTAAAATACCCTTTCCAATGTTTCAAAAGTCATTATTGTCTTGTAAATTACGGTGTAGAGAGATGAAGTATAAGAGTTATCAAATAGAACATTCAAAGCTCAAAAATATTATATAAAATGCTTTCGTAAACAGAATGAAAATTGTCTAAAATATGTGCGAACATCCTCTGTACTATAGAAGTTTTCCGCTATCGCATCGACAAATAATCGTAAGTTTTGGCCGAATTATGATGGTAGCATAAATATTGTTCGCATCGTTATGTACGGAGCCTATTCGAGAAAAGTGTATTTCGCCGTTTTATGCTGCAATTATTATGGCAGACGTCCCTTATTACTTCATTGTTTTTGAAAAAAATCAATCAAAAGCAAAGTTATCAGCCGTTAACCTTAGTCATCTATTTATCATTTTGATGGAATAATAGTAACTTATCCAAGTAGGGTAGCAAAATAAAATTAAGTTCACTGTATTTCGGTTAGCTGTTCCATACAGTCCGTGATTTCCGCACGCATTTTCATCGGTTGCTGCCAATTAAGCATTGGCTGTTGCCAATTAAGTCACTAGCAACTTTTTTCCCGTCGTGCTCACTTTAACTACTCCCAGAGCCGCCAATATGTTCCAGGACCGGCAATAAGTTTACCAAAACGGTGAAAGCACAGTAGACTAGGAGAGAAATTTGGCCGGAAATACGTTGCCTCGTGTAAACTGGGCTTTATGGAGATGATCGCAACTACAGAATTCCTATATTTAATTAAATTTAATACCTGTGTGTACAAAGGACTTGCATTAGTTTTTAAACTTGACGATATTTTCAAATACACAAGCTGTTTACGAAATGCACTAGCAGTTTATGAAACTTCCCTTCAAATCTAGTACCGGAAGAAGCGGGTTTGTCGGAAATGTTTCTTTTTTCGTCTGGCGTCGTTCTATATGTAAATGCCATTACATTCTTCCCTGATTGAAAGGCAACTGAGACAGATGCGCAATCATATCGACCATATCTGGATGGTTACGAGTTAACCGCACTCGCATTTTCTCTTCGGATGCCATTTTAGAAACTGCTGAGCTTTTCGGAGCAGGGACAAATCAAATGCGTCCTTGCGAGAACAACGGATCACATTCTGGATTCACATTAGCTGGATGACTTAATAACACGCATCATAAACGCATCCACTGAAGAAAGTGACAGCTTAACACTTGCGAAGGTTTCTGAATGATGTCTAGACCCTCAAACTGATCACTAGCAGTGCATCAAATTCTTTCGCCTAAAATAGACTACGTTCAAATCTGATATTTGCATTCTATATTTAGATGTTTGAAAACAGTTTCTTCGAATGATTGATTGTTTGAATTAATGCAAAGCACACGTGAACTGTTTGCTTGGCAGAAGATGCCTCTCACTTGCTCTTCGAAATCGTCTTTTCAAATGAACTTTAAGTCACAGAAGTAATTCACGAAATCGCCTAAAAGTTACAAGATATTTTCTCCTTCCTTTCAGCATGCCATCGTGTTGTAACGGTAGCACACTTGGCGCGTATTCTAGAGGTCTAGGTTCGAGTCCCGGTAAGGGTATTGCTCATTTTTCATGTCTCCAGCTTTAAAAAAATCTGAATGTTTTCAGATTTTATATTACGCCTGAAGAAGCATTTTTTAACATGTTTTGTGTTACCTTTATTTATTAAATATCATGTTCTTCGCACGTAAACCATAAAATTCAGTTCAAGAGTAATATCGCAAAATAATTTTAAAGCGTATCTTTAGAATTTCCGATGCACAGTCTCGCGCGCTGGAGTTAAAAATGTTTTTTTCCCCATGCTACGTTGCCATTGCTCGCTTTGAAATTGTTAAGTTTGTTAATCAAAAATTCCTTAAAGGTTTACAGAATATGAAAGAGATAATAAAACAAATTCCAAATTTGAGCTTCTAGATGCCCATATTCGGGTAAAGACGCACGTTAGTCAAAATTATATGGTTCTAGGTGCAGCTCTTTTATCACAATGCGAGAAACATTTATGCAGATTCTTCATTATTTAATTTCTTTAAATATAATACAGACCTCTAATAGTTGGTGGCAATAATTTAATAGTGATTCGCCTTTTATAGTGAATCGACGCAAAATGCCAAAAGGAAATTAATAGCCCTTCCCAGCGAACGCTGCTTTGGGCTAAATAGTTCATATAGTTTAATAAAAATAATAGATTGAATAATCCTATTCACAAAATTCATCTACATATTTACATCGCGAATAATAAAACTATGAAACGCCCGTGACAAATTTTAAAAACTTGAGGGGATTGATTTAATTTATCTAACAATGAATGCTTATTTCAAAACAACTTTCTTTGATTCTCGTTTTCAAACCATGGTCTCTTGTCAAAATGTTAACCAGCTAGCACGCGTGTTTTCAAATAAGAAGAAAAGAAAAGTGTTTAAGGGAAGATTTTAGAAGGTGATTTTAGAGCGTGTTATGTCTGCTTTAAGGTCACGTTGCTAGCAAGTAGATTCCTGTAACGCTGAGTGCTTCTAGCCATTGGGCTTGTTTACGTCGACTTCTAGAAATCAGAGCCTTCTTGCACATTAAATTATCCGGTGAGCCGTTAGACTAAACTTACTACATTTGATTTTTAGTTCATCGTTACCTTTTCGAACGTTCACCAAAAGGGTTGCCTTCCTTAAGCACGGGTCAGTGCCATCTGCGATTATATTGAGTTAATAAAGAGTTCTTCACACCCTTCTCTAGACTTTGTCGTACTTGAGGATAATTCCTCACACGGTCTTCTAGTGTCTAGTTAGTTTATGACAGCAAAGAGAATGAGACACTATAAGCTTACTGGCTTACAGATTTGACGATGCAATTAAATTAATAGATTTTATTAATTAGGCACCTCACGCTTTTATAGTTCGCGATATCAAATTGTAAATTAATTTTGTAGATGGAACTGTTACATCTACCATTCCCATTAAACTATATAATAAAAACGTTTTTCTCCCTTTAGATTATTAATTATCATACCCTTTAACTGTTTTTCTCCCTTTAGATTATCAATTATCATACCCGTTTTCAATAACTGTTTAAGGTATATAAAGCTTTTTTTAATCTTATTTTATTTCCTGTATTTTAGTCTCAGCTATACGTAACAATGATGATTTTAGTCTATATTAAAACGCAAGCAATAAATTAAAAAAAATTATGAAATAAAGGAAGCATTACTCAGAGAATGAACAAACCGCTTTGAATATCCAGTTTCAGAAATTGGATTTAATAAAACTGTTTAACGGAGCATTTAGCTCGAAGCTAAAATGAAAAAAACGAATATCGCCAATTCGTCATTAAGTGCGCCAGAATGGTAGACTTTGTCAGTGAAAAAGCGCCATACTGGTAAACTCGAAAGCAATTTTTCTACGAGACACAATTTTTTTCTCCCAGGCGCTTCCAGACTGTAACACATTTAACAAAAATGTAGAAATTAGCTTAGTTCATATTTTTGATCATCCTTGCTTTAAAAAAGGGCGAATATTTTGTTTTACAATCTGTGAAAATTTCAAAACGTTATATCCGGTGTATTTTCAGATGATAAAATTTTAGAATCATAAATGTCAAATAGCGTAAAAAACAGCTATTTTCAAACACTCACCAAAAATTCAGAAATTTAGTTAGAAATTTCGTACAACCTCCGTTAAAAGTATTCTTCTCTGTTCTCGATTCTGCTCTGTTTGATGGCGCAAATTAAACTCTGATGTGTTTAATTTGTTCGTTAAAGGAAGGTATGTGCGAGACATCGCTTAAATATTAAATAAAAAATCTAAACCCAGTTTTGAAATAATCACTACACTCGATTGCAACTGGAAAACTTTTCAGGAAGTTGGCTAAAAATCCGTGACAAAATTTCGCTCACAGTGGAACACCGTGACTGAACTGAATAAACACTTATTACAATACAGAAAAACTAAAAATTAATAAAAGGATTCAAATATCATATATTTACAATACTATGATAAACATTTCAAAAATGCTAATTTTCGACTTCAAGAAAATACTTCCGGAGTATGCTCTAAATATCACTATAAATAAAAAAGTACTGTGGGCTTATAATGAGCAGTTCTATCATCGTAAAACACGGATTTCGTGAAATGTTCTTTAAATGTAAAGGTTCGGAATGTAATACGTTTCATTTCTTGGATGTTCATGAATGATTCATCTCTTTTCAGAACGCCCACCCTCCGAAGCCACCTTCACCGGCGAGGAATATCTTCACTTCGACGTCCGGGGGAGCGGGGGCGAACCACTGGTCAGTTGGAGTGACAAGGTCTCCTTGCAGTTCCGAAGTCGACAGTCGGCTGGCCTCCTTTTCTTCGCAGCAGACCTGGGCCCTCACACGATCGGAAGCGAATACTTCCTGCACGTGGCCCTGGAAAAGGGTGGAATTGCCGTCCACACCAAACTGGGCTCGGGACACGTCGAAAAGATTGTTCGCCCCTCGAAAGTTCGATTCGACGATAACCAGTGGCATAAGATAGTTATCCATCGTAAAGTGAGAGAGGTAAGTCAAATGAATCAATGCTAAGAGACAAATGAACATGAACCCGTTTCCACCTTTCTTGGTGCGAGTTTTAAACAGTTGATAATGGTTATCTCATGATTCAAACAATGATGATTGAGAAGTCGTTTCTACCATTTTATTCTTAATAAGCTTCTATTGAACTTTGTTCATGGACATCATTTTAAAAATTTTTATTTGATTTCGCAGAATAATTGATACTTCTTGATTCTCACGGCCCCAGCAATAAACCGCAAAATTATGAAAACCGCGTTAAGTCATAATAATGTTTTTTCAGTTTAAATATTTATGTAAAAAATGGCACTTTCACTTTCGACTTCTATTTCCCGAATTTCATGAACAGCGCAATAACGTAGTAAACTTTTTTTTCCAATTTAAACGTTGTAAAACATGGCGGTAATTTTTAATTTACAGAGGAGTGAGGAAGATGCGGCAACGATTTTCAAGAAAAAGATATATTACCTCATAACCGAATATGTGCTGTGGGGTTCCACTCTTTTATTTAATATTTAACAGTTAATTGTGGGGAACCTCTTACACAGATAAGCGAATAATCGCTTGAGTGCGTAAACAGAGACGTAAGACTCAAGAAGGGTTAATTACCCTTTATTTCTCAAAGTAAGAAAATTAACACAGTCGGCTCCTTTCTCAGAGCGTACAGCAAAGCCTCCAGTTGGGCTTGAACTCAAAGTACTAAGAACTAAAGCTTAACTAATGCTTCACTAAAAAGATATAGCCAAAGCTATCAGGGTTCTAAGTAGTTGCCCCTAAATCTCAATTAAGTAGGCGAAGCTATCAAGGGCCTGAAGTACAGTCGAGCGTAGTAATAGCTTAGAGAGAGGCGTAGCCCAAAGGTGAACGCGCACTAGTCAGAAACTCTACCGAAGTCAGTGAAAAACTTAGACGTAAATACTACTCTTACTCATTTTCATGAAACGCGATTCTGAAAACACATTCTGGTAGGAAATCGTAAGTTGAACATAGAAAGGATAGGAAAGTAGCTTTAGCTAAAGATAACTGTCAAAAACTTAGGATAAACCTTACATTGCATATGGCCATGAAATGAAATAAGATTATATTTAAAGGAAAGTATGTTGGGATGTAACGTGAAAAGTTGTAAACATAACTAAAAAAAAAGAGAAAAGAAAAGAAAAAGAGCATTCGATCCGACAACTGGTTTAGTGGCTGCAGAATACCATCCTTAGCAGCGTTGCGTTTCGTCCGCTATTGGGCAGAGGAACTAACGTCGCAAGCGGTACGATAACTAACTCAACGTATGTCAAAATATCACGATCGACTGGAGAAATTTTATGAAAGAGGCTTGTTCGCTAGATACACTTTGACAGCCTAAAGAACGAATAGATGAGCGTAGAAAAAAGCCGAAACTGACAAGAGTTTGTCCGTTCAGCGGAAAAACGACACTGGGAGGGTACTTTCATAACAGGGGATATTCGGCGGGGTTATGCTGTGGAAGTATTGAGTGCTTTCTTGTTCTAGTTTCAAATCGAGAAGCAAGCATGCAAATATCAACGACTATAGACCATGTAGTAGAAAGGTCGACATTATATTTAAATTGTTGGGGAATCTATAAAACAGACGAGCTTGCGGTTACGACCATTTAACTGTGAATCACGCATTTAATTTTTTTGACCCAACAATGGGTGTTTGCCCCCAAACGTTGAAAGATTGTGGGTTTGTATTCGATGGCGAAGCCCAAAGCAAAGGTATACGGCTCGAGAGTCGTATCTTTCGAAATTCATCTGACGGAAATCCTCTGGGAAAGGTAAGCCTTTCGATGTTATATAAAAGTAATCGCGGAGGAATGGCTATACACAAACTATAAGCGAGTAATTTGTATATGACGATAATTTTGGCACTATTTTGATAACAGGAGCGGTGAAAAATCAAGGAGTACCAAATAATTTATATACTTTTTCGTTTACTTTTGTTTATTCTTAAAGTTCAGTTATGTAACATTTTAACGGACCTTTTGTCATCTTTCATACTTTAACAACTTATACTGTTAAAGTATCGCTTTGATAAAGTGATCGCTTTGACAATGAATCCGTTAATATTAATATTTGTTGGGCAAAACCGCTTTTACTGTGATTGGATCAGAACGGTTCGTTCATTGAAATGAATCAGTTCTTTTTCATGACTCACCGCTTATTAATAATAACCTCGATGAGAAAGATCTGGAATGAGGATTGAATAAAGAACGAAGAGCGAAAAGAATGGAATTAGTTACCAAGGTTAGAGAGAGGAACGAAAGGAATCGAACTAGAAGTGGGATAGAAAGAACTGAATCAATCCAATACTAACTCACTTGAACTGATTTCTTTAAACTATTGAGAAATGATAAAAATTAAACTGATTTTTAACGTGGGAGGCTCAACATTCTTTCTCCCGTAGAATGGAAATCGAACCGTCCTCGCACGCTTCCAAAGAAAGCTTCATTCTTATCTCGCCATTAAGGCGTAAGCTCGTTCAGTCATTAATTCATGAAGAATTGCCGATATCTATCCCAGGCACGCTTCCAATAAGAGCTCTCCGTGAACTGTAAAGAAGCTACAACTCTGTTTTTTGGAATCAGAGTAAATTCAGTCAGTAGAGTGAATCGGTTCTTTGAATCACTTACGGAGCGGATCGTCCGACTCTATTTGTGACTTCAGCCTTCCCCAGTAGAACCTTCGTTAATAAGCAGATCTAAAGAATGGCTAACAACTCATTCAACATTTGGACAAGTTAATGAACCATGTCCAACCCTTGCAACAATGACACTCCTTTCTATGATGATGTTTTCCTTTCTGCGAGCAGATTCAGTATCTGAGACATTATGCAGAATTCCAAAACTGTTATCGTCACCCGGGACATTATTAAAAATAGGTTTCGTCATAGATACGAGAACAACAACAACAATGAACCATGTATCAATGAAACAGAGGAAAGTACTATGACTGGACGGTTGGGAAGCTACCTGGTGAGAGAATATAATGGAGTTTAGGTGGTTTAGCAGCGAGTCAGTTCTTACCAAATGTCATAATACCAGAAAAGAAAAACATTCTTAGAAAAGTCGGAGATCTACCTGTTTGAACCATTCAGCCCTTTTGCCACGTCCAAATATTTCTTCTCAATTTCTTTAATAGCAGCATTTAAAGATTCTTCGGAATGATATTTCGTTATTATGGAAAGCTTTTTCTACTCGATATAACCCAAAACAGAACTCTGAATTACACAACATAGACGGAAAAGTGCTTTATAAAGGCATTAAATAGTTACGCGTCCGTATGACATCATGCCGTTGTTTGAATTTCAGAACCATGCTGATAAAATTGATTTCGATGATGACAACTAGGTTTGCCATTTGTGCGTTCGATGAAAAGAGAAATCACGTTGGTTGGATATTTCAAGAAATATTATTATTTTTTAGTATAAAGAAAACTTTGAACACCAGCGTATTTTAAATTTTTATTTAAGTAAGTTACAAATAATAATGAAATAATAGAAAATAATGTAAGTAAACATTCGCTAGAAAGATTCTTTGATTATTAGAAAATCAATTTATAACCGTACAAAAAAATAGTTTTATTTTAACATTTTTTCCTTCAGAGAATCTAGCTAACTAGCGCGATAACGTATTGATAGATAAAAGTAACCAGTAAGTTAATTGACAGTTAGCATTTATGGGATATTTTACTTCGAATCTTCTCATTCATCAAAACAGAAGATAGTCAACTGTCGAAGTAACGATGGTCAGGTATCAGGAACAAATAAAATGACTGATAATTGGCATTCAGTGGATCTTTTGCTGGAAATCTACTCATTCGTCGAAAGGGAAGCTAGCCGACTGGAGGAAAAACATATTGTTAAGTACTAGGAACCAGCAAACTGAGTGATAATTATCATTTAGGGGAACTTTTTTTAAGAATCCACTTGGCCAACTGTCGAATTAACATACTGTTAGATACTAGGAGGAAATAAAATTACTGATAATTGTCGTGTAGAAGATCTTTTGAGTGGAATCTACTCATTCGTCCAAATGGAAGGTAGACGACTAGTTGAAAAACGTATTCTTAGGTACTAGGAACCAGCAAATTGAATGATAATTATCATTTAGGAGATCATTTATTAAGAATCCACTTGGCCAGCTGTCAAAATAACATACTGTTAGATACTAAGAGCTAATAAAATGACTGATAATTGGCATTTAATGGACCTTTTGCTAAGTATCTATTCATTCATCAAAAACAAAATATGAGAAATTGATGGAATAACTAATCGTTAGATATGAGGATCCAATAAATTGGGTGATGATTGGCATTTGTTAAGATTGCATGTGTTCGTCGAAAGATTTGTAGTTCAACCCTTTCGACCAAGTATAGAATCTGCCCTATTTGAATTCGTAGTTTAGAAGTTCGATTTAAGTTAGTTTATGACCCTTTTAATATGTGTTAACCAAATTCTGGAAACAAATAATAAAAACTACTTTACACATACAAATAACTCAATAACAAAACTTATTTTATAAATTGAAAGTAAAATTTCAAGGTAAAATTAAAAATTAAAAATTTCAAGATTTATTTTCTTCCCAAAGCTTTAATTAACCTTTACCTTACGGCAGCATTAAATATCGTGCGCACCCGAGCTTGAAAGGAATTTTGCATCAAAACTTTTCCATATGCAACGAAATTTGCGGTCTGCTTATATAAGAATTTTCCTTCCTTAACTGAAATTAAGCGCGATTCTTTGAGCTTAATTCATGGCATTCATTTAGAAAAGTCATTAAGAGCCAGTGTGTCAGGCTGCTTGTCTTTTCTTAATTGTTTTCGTTTAACTTAAACACTACCGGCTATTTTATTTTTAACGACATTAAATGGCAAACGTTTGCGAAATTTCCTCTTTAATGACTGCAAATTTCCTTCCTCGAAAGAGTGAATGACCTAAAAAAAAATAAAAATGAAAGTCCTCCGATTCTGTTTTGCAAGGAAATAAGAAAATAAAATAATAAAAGAGAAGGATCAGAGAAGATGAATGAAGATGCAAAATACTTTCGAATGAGATAATATTCAAGATATTGCATATTTTATTTATGCATTGTGCGTAAATGTTCCGTTTTTTCCTCTCCTTTGTAAAAAAAACTGTTTTGTTGAAATTGAAATGGTATTATACCGCTAAGAAAACAAATCATTTTTATCTATTGTGTGATGTTTCCGAATTCTGAACGTTGTCAACAAATGTGAATTTGTAATGATGCAGGGGATATACATTATGAAAATAGCATGCGGGGAAATTTAACCGAAAGAAAAGATTTCGTAGGAAATGGAATTTTCTTTCATAGCTTGCTTCTTTCATAATGCAAAAAAGAAAAAAAAAACTTGTTTAAAACTTTTTTATTTTAAAACTTGTTTTAATATTGCTTGAATATTGAAATAAATAATTTTATGAACATACAAAATGACTTTTTGAACTAATATCTGAAGAGGCGACTGTTTAAATATCGTAAATATATTCTTCCGTTCTTCCGAAAAGTATTTTGTTTGAGTAATTTGTTGCTTTAACTTCTTTTATTATAACTAAAATTTCAGGTTGCCGACAACATATTATTAAGAATATGTAAAATATTTTCGGAAAATACATTTAGGTTGTTTATAATCTTTCCTTTTCTAAAGTAATATTTACTGTAGCTCATATTCGTTTTCGGAAACTTATGCCTTTCATTTTTATTTTAAAATATTAATACTAAAATTATAACTTTATTACATATTATAAATACTAAGTACGAAATATTACCGAGAGGACTTTGTTTTCCTTTCGCCTACATTATTGATTATTTTTTGCATTACTTGTTTGGAAAAAAAAGCATTCGAAGCCCTACCGTTAATAAAAATAATTTATTCAAAAACAATCTGAAAGGCTTCCGATTTCAAAATTCGCCCAAAATGATTTGTTAAACTTTTTTACTCTTTCGCTCAGCTCTCATTCTGCCAGTCTGCAGTTACACTCGCTACTACTCAATCCTCTTTTCTTTCCTTTCATAATTATTATTTATTATCCTTTTCTTCGCGCTTACCCCGTATACAGTTCAACAGCAAAATTACAAAAAATTTAACAGCAGCATAGCAGTATACGTTTAGAATTCCCAATGCAGCGTTAATTGTTGGCATACATTTTCTGTTTTTCTTTTTTCTTTTTTTTTTTTCAGTCTTATCTCAGATCATCACATCCACCTTCAGTTTTCTTAACAAGATGACTTCACAGAATTTTTTTTATCTTTTTATTATTAACGTTTTGTGCGTTAACTTATATTTAAAAACATATTTAAGCGCTTAATATTTAAAAACAACATATCTTTAGAATTTTCGATAGACAGTCTCGCGCTGAAGATAAAAATGTTTCATTCTGTACAGTATAACAGTGTTGCCGCCGTTCGCTTTTACATCGTTGACGTTGTTAACCGAAAAATCCCTTAAACTTTACAAATAGGAAATAGATAGTAAAACAAATTCGAAATTCAAAATGTCGGGTTTCCAGGTGCCCTTTTTCGGGTGGAGGATTACGTTATTCAAAATTGGATAGCTGTAGGTGCCATCCAATTTTAGGTTTTTCACATACATACTCATGCAGATTCTTCAGTATTTAATTTCTTTAAGTAAGGGTGATAATATTTGGTGACAATAATTTGAAAAGTGATACAGCCGTTTCGAGACTAATAGCCCATTCGGTTTAAGGTTTCTTTTTTGGACTGAAAACGAACTCGAAACGGCATTTAAAAAGGAGCTCACGGAAGATTCGCACATTTTAAACAAAACATTTTACTATATTTAATAAAGAACATGAAAATAAAGGGCATTCAATATTTGCTTGAATATCCTTCAGTTAAAATTGCACTTATAATGCGCTTTGATGTGACTTCAAATGATGTTTTTGCTTAAGAATATTCAATTTATTGCATTCCTCCAGTGAACTGCTGTTAGTAGAGCTTTTGAAAAAATATCGTGTTCCCTTATTCTTTTCGCCTGCTTCCGTGTTCATGTTCGATAGAACTTATTTGAAGGAATAGAGAATATAGAAGAATTTCATAACTTCAGGACAGTTGTACAATAATCACAAGAGAATATTTTTAAGGCTGTATGTTTAGCATTATTATTCTGATAGAATTTCAATGCATTTTGCATTCCAGGTTTTCTTTGCAGATGCTTTCGGGTTTTCGTTAAGAATATTTATATATTTTACGAATTCATATTTTCTTCTGTAAAACCCCATTATTGAGGCAGCGAAACATCTTCAAAACATTATGCATCTTCCCTTGTGCTGAACACTAAGCAATACTTTTTTCAGATCCATTTCTTCCTTCGGCTTTTGTCACGCAGCGGTTCGATCATCGCCCCAAAATGTATTAAATTTTGACTTTTCTGCAAATATAAACGCTGTTTCAACATGATAAATCTTTGATTAGTGTGAATTTTGCGAAAGTCAGAAGTATTTTTCTTGTTTGCTTGTTGGCAAAGTATTTCCTTTTTGCTGATACTGCAGCGAGTTCATGTATCTCATCCTAATGACTCTTTTAACAGTACCAGGGTGACTTTTATAGTAAAGCGTTCTTCTAAATCCACTACAAGGCTTACTGTACTAGCTTTTTTTTTCTTTTTTTAACATTTTTGTAGGAAAATCTCAGATTCCTCTGTCTTACGTTGATTGATTTGGTTTATGTGATTACGGCAAGCCTCGAGAGCTATCTGCCTAAGGGGAGGGATGCCTTCCTGGTGGACTTTATAAGGAAACTGTGCCGTATGCACTTACACATAAGGAAAAAGAAGAAACGCCCACGCAGCCAGACCGTTTGCGGGATTCCAACCTCGAACCGAACTACCAGTGTTCGGCGACTTTACCACCCGGCCGTGGTTATAGGAATAAACGTCACCCGGAAAATAAGGAATGGAAAAATAGGCACCGGAAAATTAGGAAACGAAAAATAAGTCACCATTCTTTTGCAATGGTAAAAATAAGGGATGTTTAGAAATATCGCCAAGATGGGAGATAAAAGTTTTATCATAACAACCATACCTGCGGAATAGGGAAATCTTCTGACGATAATTGAAAGAAGATAAGCGAGCTGCTGGCCTGTCCGGTGGTAAAAGTAGAAGGTTGACCAACGGGTCATGGTCACTAGTGATTGTTCCCCTCGTACCCCATGTAGTTATAGCCTTAAACTGTGGCTCAGGGGTGAAACATTGTCGCATAACTGAGCGTTAAAAGCACTATTATAACAAACTGTTGTAGATGAAATTTAGTCACAGTTTGCGATAAGAATATTAAAACCTGCTATCCAAATTACCTTGCTCGGCTGCAGCTAGCTCAACGTCTTACCCTTAAAACCTCCGTCAAGAGAGCCCGCTATAACCCTGCGGGTTAAATTAGAATTTGGCAGGTTTCCCCAACTCCGATTGGCGACATTAATTGGCGAGATTTTAAAGCTCCTTTTTTCCGTTCCTTATTTTCCGGGTGACATTTTTTCCGTTCCTTATTTTCCGGGGGCTT
>KK112612.1:140412-167717 GCA_000611955.2 Stegodyphus mimosarum
TATATATATATATATATATATATATTCCCACCCTGTTACCCGGCTCATTGAGGTCAGTATTTTTATTTATTAGTAATTTGTGCATTTTTTTTCTATAAAAGTAGTTGAATTATGTTGTTCTCATGTTCTGGTTGATGTTTTATGCATTTATTTAATTTGCATGCAATAGTTATAGAATTATCAACAATTTAAATAATTAAGTAGCGCTAGACCTAACGAGACCATCGTAGAATAGTGAACTAAGCAAATTAACTGCTTGAATTTCAGTGTCTTTTCCCCAATGAGACCAAAAGTTAATAATTTTGTGCACCGAAAATTTTGCTCTTCCTATCCATTAGCCGAATGTCTTGCTTCTGTGTAAAAACTCTAATTTGAATTATGAAAAATGTTTTTTAATTGTTTTTAACTGTATTTTGTGTTTTGTTTTTTTCTGTATTTTACAACTTATATTGAAGATGTTTTGAAGTTTTATATATTTCTGCCCTGCCGCGAAATGGGAACTGAACTGATTGAAAGAGATATATAAGAAATTCAAGCAAATAAAGTTAAATGAAATGCAACAAAAAATGCGTATAATTTAATAAGTCGTACAAGGAAGTCGTGTGGTGTCCATATCAGATACTTATTACTTGAAAGAAGTGCATTAAATTCCTTGGGAATACAACATTACATAGAACCATCTTCACTATAAATTTGTAATGTGTCCAATTTCAACCTTACGTTTAATGAACCTATAAAGAAAAATTTCAGTTTTGGTGCAAATCCAAATCATGTTAACGATTGTGTATATTTAATTCCAAAGTGGTAATGTATGTTGTATTAACGTTTGGAATAAACTCTTACTAAGAAAGCATTACACGGGATTATAATTTGAGATTTTTCAAATTAACATTAACCCTAAAATGCAGTATTAAAATTTTGCGATTACGGAAAGACTGTATTCTGAGTAATCATTAAGAAAATTAGCTTCATTTCGACATAATACCCAAAAGAGGAAAACGAAACATTCCACGTGCTTTAATAGATACCGTTTAATTGACAGAAAACTGCTATTTTTAGCTCTGTAAGTCGAACGAGCTCAAATAACATATTTCCCAGATTTCTAAACTAAGCTTGGAAGACCGTTTGAAATATACCACGGAATTTCTATTTTAAATCTCAGTTTCTGAAAATATTCTAAATCGCTGTAAAGATGGCTTTTAAAGTCGGAGCTTTTCCGTTTTCAGTACTTTTATGTCAGTAGTTGGAAAACATTTATCTTTAGTGAGTTTTAAATTGCGCTGTAACAACACTCTTTTGATATCGAAAATCTTAGGCAGTTTCCAATATTACGGTGTGTAATAATATTACAATTTACTCGCGATAATATTCAAACGAAACTTTGACTCAGCCTTTGCTTGCAGATCTACACTTCCAGTTGCAAAAATGCTTCCCAAGACGTAAGTATTTATGTTTTGGCACTTTTCAATTTAAAGCAACACATTTATATCAAGTTTTTATCGATCGAGTTCATAGAATCTAATTTTTTATACGTTCCTTCGCTCCATGCATTTAGTAAAAACTTTGCATCGTTATTAAAAAATATATCTTATGTGGGTACCACATGACTTGCTTATGCGGCCTATTAAATTATACGCAATTTTTGCTGCTCTTCGTTTAAACGTATTTCCTCGAATTTCACTAGAAATATATTTCTTATTCAATCTATTCGGCTCTCAATTCTTGGAAAGGTATAAATATATAAAAACTCAGTATTCATTAAAAATTGCAAAATAAAGAAAAGCCTAAAACATACGAAACAGTTAAAAAAATCACTTTGACAACTAAAATGATTGTTTTTAAGCAAAAACAAACAATTCCGCCAACGGGCAGGAAAGTAAAATTTTCTTTGCAAAAACTGAAAGTTAATTTTCGGTCACACCGGGGAAAAAGACTCTGAATTCGGTGCACCAACTGACTTTATTCGTTACTTTACTAAGAATTTCAAATGTAAACAAATGGCGGCCTTCTTAGGCTCAGCGGCAGTTAAACCTTTTAGTTCTTGGTAGTGCTATAACTTTTGCATGCAAATTAAATAAAGACATAGAAACCTTAACAACAGCGTAAGAACAACCTAATTCAATTACATTTAATGCAAAAATATGCAATTTACCAACATATAGGAATAAAAAAATGAGCTCCCCAGCCGGTTACCAGAGTGACACTATATATAAGTTTGGTGCGTCCGAGTGCAACAAAAGAGAGATATACACAAATGGATGTTATAGCCGCCCGATTTATAAAATTTCAACGGTGTATGGCGACTCGTTTTCGAGTTATGCGAGATACAAACATACGTATGTACGTACGTACAGACGTCAGCAAAAAAGTCCCTTGTGAAGCCATTTTAAATATATTTTACCATCCGTTTTTTAAAAACGAATCCTTTATTCTGTCCGTACGTACATATGTCATGCAAAACCACCGTTAAGGGATTCAAGAGCGGTCAAAATGAATATTTTCGTTGAAATATACCTGAAATGTTTTGCCATTAT
The DNA here is from genome assembly GCA_000611955.2 of Stegodyphus mimosarum. NCBI lineage: Eukaryota > Metazoa > Arthropoda > Arachnida > Araneae > Eresidae > Stegodyphus > Stegodyphus mimosarum. Next base: position 142,947 of record KK112612.1, read on the forward strand.
ACTGCTGCCTTTGCTTCGAAACAAGGAAGTGAAAACTGAAAACATATTCTTACGGAATTTGTACTTAATTTGCTATTTTTAGTAGAATTGTAATTAAAATTGTTTTATTTTCTCGTGAAATGGACCGCGCGACGAAATTTAAGCGATAGCTACGCCGAAAAAGAAAACATACAAGAGCGCGTACATTTAGCATTTAGTAAATAAATACCTCGTAATGGCTTTTGCTATCCAGAAAAATCGGGAAAATAGATTTTACCGGAATATTCTCGCGAATGATTAAAAAACTTATAAAAGCCGGATTAAAATATCTCATCTCAGTTGTTGTTGTTTTAAGCAAACTGTAATTGTTTACTTAGTAATGCTATTGATGGTAGCGAATTCGCGACGAGATCGGATTAGATTTCTCTGTATTTTGAATTTGAGTTCTGTTTATATTCTAGTCGTTTAAAATATAACTACTGTGAGATATCGCGATATCGTACGAATACTTCTGATTAAATATTTCAGCATTTTGTTTTATTTCTTGTGAAAAGAATAAATCCTATTAACTTTTCAACGACTTGTGCATTCAATCCATTACGAACCCGTACGCGAGCAAAAATATGACTCCGTACGATAAAAATTTGCCAAACAGAGACATTTGATATTGAAGTCATGGATCCTATGCAAGGAACATACACAAACTGAACAAAGAAATGTTTACATTTACAAGATGTATAAGAATAAAATATCCGTTGCGAAAATTGTTTAGGATGTTAAAGGTTAAGTGACGACGATATCTAAGCAGATTATTGTAAAAAGATGTTTTTTTTTGTTGTTGTTGTTTCGTTTCCCCAACGTCAGGATCGTTGCCGCCTTCCTTGGAGGGACCGCCAGTGACAGCTACGCCTTCTCCGGAACTCGAACTCGGGCCCTTCGGTACGGCAGTCAGAGTCACTAACTACTCTTCCGTTTGGATGGCTTATCGCGAAATGTGTTGTTCATTATAAATTGTTTCAAAATTACAATCTTATTCACAGACTTTGTATTTTAGAGGACACTGGCAGACTTCCGTATTGGCTCGTAATATTATTTGCATTCATTAAAAATCAAAAATACGATCCATGATACGTATTTGCAGTTTAATCAACTTTTTACACGATTACACACTGTGATTCTAGTGCAATAAAACTTCATGAAAGTATTAATATCGTATTTGTAGATTTGGAAACTTGTAATTACTCGTTTTAAGTTTGTAATGTCCCTCGCTACTTTGTCTACAATAAATATCTCAAGGAAATGAGTGAGCTAAGTAGCGACTTATCGCTGACTTCAAACACTTACAACGTATACTCGAGAAGGGTTGAAATACCCTTTTAGGCACTCAATGATAACAGTCGACCCTTTATCGGGTTTTAAAATAGACTTATCAGAAGCTAGAAACAAATATCTAACGTAGTTGGCCCTTAATTTAAACTAGCCGGCGATTGTCAACAGACACGTACCAATACAGCCGAGCGTAATAGCTTGAAGAATGAATTAACCGGAAGGCAAACTCGAGCCGCTAAGGACTCCTGAACACTCTCTATCGAAGTTCGTTGAAGTTCCTTTGAATTCTACTTCTAACTCATTTGCGTTCAACGCGATTCTAAAAACTTATTCCGGTAGGGGTCCAAAAAACTCATTCTGCAAGTGGGAAACAAGAATTGAAAGAGTTTCAAAATGAAAAAATGATCTTTATAAAATTAACATACACCTTACAAGTTAATCAACGTCAAATTATTCTAATTTAATTACGAATCGACCCCTCACTGCAAACTGAAAATTACATTAGAAATGACAAATTTTGAATCGGAATGGAAATATCTCTGTCGACTTTGGTTGTACGAGACTTTTTACGTTTTTTGTTTGTTCAGAAAATTTTTATGTTTTTTTTTTGTAACTTTCTTGTACGAAGTAAAGGAAGTCTTTGTAGTGGAAAATAATTTTCTTATTTCAACAGAAATATCCATTTTGACGATTCCCTTATCCATTTGGAAGTTTTTTTCCGCGACGTCTATACTTATGGACAGGATAAAGAATTGTTTTCCCCAAAACGGATTATAAAGTGGATTTAATCGTATATATTTAGGTACATATACGTATGTTTAAGTTTCGTGTGTATATTCCTATGAGTGTGTATCGTGTAAGTCAAAAAAGATTAGCATTAGAATGTTGAACTTTTGTATCTACTTGTGTACTTTCCTTTTTTATTGCAATCGGCCCTACCGAAAGTATGTATAGCCAGATATACGCACGACCTTGCCCAGCTTAAAAGTCTTTACCTAGCCTTGATTTTCGCAATCGTCTGTCATAGTCATATTCTTCCCAATTACAGAAGTGTTTTAAATGACGATTTCGTGGGTACGGGTTCGTAATGGATTGAATGCACGAGTCGTTAAAAAATTAATCAAATTTATTCTTTTCGCAAGAAATAAAACAAAATGCTGAAATATTTCCTCGGAGCTATTCGTACAATATCACCATATCTCCCAGTCGCTATGTTTTGAATGACTAAAACGTTAAACAAAACGCAATTCAAAACACAGAAAGCTAATTCGATCTCGCCGCGAATTCGCTACCATCGATAACGGCACTAAGTAAACAACAACAGTTTCCTTAAAACAACTGAAATGAGATGTTTTCCTCCAGCTTTTATAAGCTTTTTAATCAAGCAAGAGATCACTCTGGTATTTTCTCGATTTTTTCTGGGTAGCGAAACAGTAATATTACGAGATATATATTTGTTAAAACGTTAAATGCGCGTGCTCCTGTATTTTTACCTTTTCGGCGTTGCTTTCTCCTAAAACTCGTCGCGCGCAACATTGCACGAGGAAATGAAAGAATTTAATCACAATTCTACTAAAAATAGCTAAATAATACAAAATTTGTAAAAATACTTATGTTTCGGCAATGTGAAATTTAAAGAAAAATAAATTTTGGACAAATAAGGAAATCTAAGTTTTAATGCCTTCTCCCGGTTCTTGTGCTTACGTTTGGGAACGTTTTATTCTCGCTATGAAAAAATAAAATTAGAAGATGTTTGACTCCGGAACGACAAAAATGGATCGGACTGACACAAATTTTCAATTGTGGACGTCATTTTGAGCTTGCCTTTAAAGCGCGGTTAATTAAGTTAAAAATTCGAAGAATTAAATTTAAACGAAGAACAGCCAAAAATGTATGTAATTTAATAGACTGTGGCAAGGCAGTCATATCTGTCTACATCAGATTTTTTATAACGAATATATCATTTTTATGTGTATAAGCATAGGGACCGACGGAATGCATAAAAATTAGAATTCGTAATTTTTACAAAACTCAGTATTTTAAAGTTTATAAATGACAGAAACGTAACTACGTAACTATTTCTAATATTTAAAACTATTTTGCAATTAGCAGTCTATGTCAGGACTAAGGTTGCGAATATAAAAGACAGGCGAGCTCTTTTGTGGACATGCTATGTTGTTGTCGCTATCTCCTTGTCTGACGGTAACTTCAGCCCAAACCCACGAAATTCATGGTGGCAAAAAGTGCTTTCTGATGATCACAAATACCTTAGTAGAAATCGCTATAACGATCCTTCTCTCAAGCAAAATGGCCAAACGCCAATGCATTTTCTTTGTTGTATTCCAAGTTCCAACTGTTTTTAGAGACAAATCGTGATATTTTTTTGCCTGAATCTTCTTATAAGTATGTATTTCCAGAATTCGCCAGGAATGGAGTAAACCGGGGTAAAATTTCTGCAGGAATATAGATATTTGCCGCAAAATCGCTAAAGGGAAGTAAGGAGAGATGGGTTTATTAGATAGCCGGTGTTGCCGAGGTTTGAGCCTCACACCGCGGTTTCATTAACAAACTAGACGATTTCAAAGCGCGCAGAAGCGACACTATACGGAAAAAAACATTTTTACCTTCAGCTCGCCAGACTGTCTGTCGGAAATTCTAAAGATAGGCCGTTTTTAAATATTTTACGATTTTGCCGTTGAAATGAAGTGTATGTCAGGTAAGTGCGAAGAACGTAATATCTAATAAATCGAGCAAACGCACAAAATGTGAATAGCAAAAGGACACGCAAAAAATGTTTTCTAAGCCATCTTCTTAAAAAAATGGACATAGATATCATGAACTGAGAAAAGACTGAGGGGGGATGGGCAAAAACGGAGAAGCATATTCCAACAATTAACGCTGCATCCGGAATTCTAAACATATGCTGCTTTTAAAATATTTATATTTTTTGTGTCGAAGAAATGTATATGGCATCCGTTGGAAGAAAATGGTGTTTTATTGTCACGGCTGAGTGATAGACAGCGAGCTCAGCGAGAGGGTAAAAAAAATGAACAAATCCTTTTAGGCGATCTTTAAAATCTAAATGCTTTCATTTTTTCCTATTTAAACGAATTTACTTGTAAAAGGTAAAAGAAATTGCCATGCAGGTCTTTCCAAATTTCGTATAAAAACAATCATAAATTCAAAAAAAATCACTGCGAGCTATTTCTCGAAAATTAGTATATAAAATGAATTATTTACAATACATTTTCTGCCGAGCAGTTTTTGAGTCTAAACTCGTTACGGTTTTCATTCCAAAACAAAGGTAAACATCGCGATAACATAGCGGTCTGTATCCAATCTATCCCATTGTCTACTCGCATGCAAAATTTCGAGTTGTTCCACTACGTGGTACTTTCGCAATCGAGTTGCGGAACCTATCGCAACTTTTCGCTTCTTTAATGTTAACAGCGAAAAGTTACGTCTGCGTTTTGCATAACTAAAATCTAAGGCGTAATCTTTGACACTTTAAAAGATTAAGTGCCGAAGTTAGAGTTCGAATTTCAAACCAAAAATGATAGACTGTGCGGCAAAGTGTAACAACAGAACAGCCGAACTTCAGTTCGCGCCTGTGGAATGGAATGCACGCAAATGTAGGAAACGAAGACAAGCTCTTGCTTAAATAAATTCATCGAGAGAAGCGAAAGGATGGCATTAAAATCCTTGCATTTCAGCGCTCAAGAATTAAAGATGGTGTGGAGAATCAATCAAATTTATGCATTTCAAAGCTATTGCGCATTCACCTTCAAGTTCACAGCAGCGTGATCTCTTCAGAGGGGAACATACAGAGGCTGTTTACAGATTTTTAGAAAGATTTCAAATAATAATAATAATAATAATAATAATAATAATAATAGTAATAAAAAAAATCTGAAAGCTTTTAGATTTCATATTATGCCAAAGGGGCATCTGTGTGTTATCTTTATGAATTAAATATCCTATTCGCCGCACTTAAACCATAAAATTCGATTCAACAGCAATATTACAAAAAAAAAATTTCTAATTACACATTTGACAGTTTAAGTGCATTTTTCTTTTAATTAGTCAGATTAAAAAGAGGAAAAAATATGTTTAATAACTGCGTTTCTTGCTTTTAAATCACTTGTTTTGTTGCTTTAATAGAAAAATTAAATTTATAAGTTAAATATCTTACATTTTATTTAGTGCCAATACGCTGTTGAGGGGAAAATTTACTTAATTCTATTTGAAACGTTGACAAGAAAGCGCTTTTAAAAAGAAGAGTTTATGGATTATACTACTTATATTATTCTCGAATACGCGCCGAGTGTGCTGACCATTACACCACGAAGGCATGCTAAGAAGGCGGGAGAAGTAACTTATATACTCCCACTTTTAAAGGGCGAATGGGAATCAGGGGACTTAATTGCCAAATCCTGGTGGTGAGAATCATCATCCACCACGTTTGGGTTCGGGCGCCACTGTAGAGACGTTAGCTTATTTTTGATGCTAAGAGATGTGAAAAATGATCAATGCCCTAGCCAGGACTCTAACCACAGTCCTCTCGAATACGCGCCGAGCATGCTGACCACTACACCACGAAGGCATGCTAAGAAAGCGGGAGAAATACCTTATAAGTGTTACCACCTCTCGCTTTCAAATCGTAGAGTTTGTTCAATTAAAATTCGTTAAAATTGTATAAAATAGGAAATAAATGAAAAGCGAATCCAAAATTCAAAATTCGGGCTTCGAGTTGCCTATGTTTGGGAGATAACTACGTGCATTAAAAATTAAGTGGCTCTAGGTGCCGCAGTTTTTCCACAATGCGAGGTATATATATATAGAGAGAGATAGATACGTACATACTCACATACGGATTCTTTGAAAAGTGATACGGATACAAAAGGGGTATGGATAATGAGTGTGTTTCGAAACAAATAGCACCTTAAGTGCTAAATGCTTTTATAAGATAAGCAAGCTGTTATTAAAAACTCATAAAACAAATAATGAATTAAAAGGGCTAAAATAATTTCTTTCGTAGTTTAATGCAAACAAACGATTAAGCTATTTTCTTTACATTATTCATCTCCAATTTTATAATGAGAATAACAAAAGCACTGGCGCCTAAATAATGAAATCTGTTAATGGAATTACCTCGACAGGCCTTGATTGATAATTTATTATTTCTTTAAACTTATGAAAAGCCGCAGCACGTTTATATAAAAAATTAATTTCATTCTAGTATAAGGTTTCTTAGATAAACGATGTTAGATATCTAAATAACGTATTTAATTATCTATTTCAAACGATATTCGGTGTCTAGAATATCAACTCTAAATATAATAAGAACTTCTAAATATTTTCTACAAGCAAAAACCACATATTGCAAGCTTATTTTCATTTATATTCGCATTTTTTCTCTTTAAAATGAAACTTACGCTAGTTAAATATGTAAAATGTAATCTTTGTTTCAAAACAAACACTCTGAAGCATTTCGATTATGCTTAAACAAAACTATCCCTTGTAAACCGCGCATTTTTATTATGCTTCTAACAATAGCGAAGAAAATTGCATTCGCAATGAAATTTCATTGCGAAAACTTTCTTCTTTCGGAAGTATGCTTTCTTTTGAATTAATACTTCCGCGAAGCATCGAAATTAACAGTAGAAATGAGAAATGAAATTTCTCTAATATTCTTTTAAAAACCTCTGAAGAATAACACTGCGAAGAGAATAAAGTTAAACTAACCTCGGTTGAGAAATTCATCATTTTTTTTTGTTAACTTACCTTTTGGAACTCGGAATTTACGTGAGAAGAAAGTCGAGAGAAATTAACTTTTTTTTTCTGCGTTTCCGAACGCGGTTTAGCTTCCAGTTTTTAAAAAAACTCCAAATATGTAAACGAGATTAAAAGAGGCATAAAATGCATTACGAATGCCTAAAGTAATTGAAATTTCGTTTGTTAAAAATGCGCTTTCGAATGCGTAGTACGTACCGAAAGGCCAAAAGTTCATAAATTTCTTGCCATCGGCGAGATTTTAATTGAATTCTCTCTTGTAAAAATTCCCGCTTGATTAGGTGTCACGAAAGACGAGTGAAAAGTCTTAGTGTGTCGGTTTTAAAATTGGTGAAAATGTGTTTCAATAATTACAGCAAAGTGTTTTAAGCTATCGGTAATGTAAATGTTTTCTCAAGTTTACATAACTGCTTTCAAATACGCTCTGATGAATGCCGAATTTCCTAACATTTCTTTCAAATTCGATAAAATTACTTTGTTGAGAAACAGACAGAAATTGTTGCCAATCAAGGATAGCTAAATATATTTAACCTTGAATACAATAAAACCGCATTGCTCATTGTTCGATTTCCTTTTTCATTTACCAATTGTATTCCATATTTCATGCGAATTTAATAAGTATTTGATCAAGGAGGGAAGAAGAAATGGAGTAAATGAATGTCACGGTAAAAGAATGTCATGAAATGTCATGGTCTGACGTCACGACTTATCATGGCCGCTTCCATAGGCGAATTTCTGATCGGTTTTGCTTACATTCTACTCGGTGTTATCTGCATGTTAGCTTCTATCATTGAATGTTTGTAAATCTCCCGATGTAATTTTAATACTTAACATAAAATATTTTCTAATTCGTATGTAAAAAAATCACAAGGATTCTCAAACTGTTACAAATTTAATAAACTCTAGATATACGAAAATGTGTAAATGGTAGCTATAAGACAAATGTATAGATGGTAAAACCTAGTAAACCAGTGGAAGTTTCGACGTTAATTTACTCAAATTTTGTTTAAAGGCACTCCCTGATCCTCCAAACATTAATATTTGATTTCACAGTAGCGAAATTTAACAATATGTTAATAAAAAATACACAAGTATTATTCCGTTTGACATTATGTTTCAAAGTCTTAACCGTACGCTGTATAGCGATTATGTGACGCTGTACAGGGGACATTTTGACATTTCTTTGTCTTCATTTTTGTAAGGTCATTCTTACTCTATCTATTCCAACCTCCTTGTTTCAAATCGAATGAAATTAATTGCATGTACGGGTGTAAAATCTCAGCGATTCAGAAGAAATGTATTGCCATTGCTCAAAACAAAATATTTTAGTTTTCTGTGCATCAGTGTGTTTCGGCAAAGCATAAGATACTTAATTTTTTTAAAATTTTAATCTCTCTGTTACGGATTACAAACGAAGCAAACCAAGCGTTTTAAAAAGAATAAACTCAGTACTTCATCTTTATCATTAATTTCTGGCAGAAATATATAATGATTTTAATGAATCCATGTAGTGTAATTTCATAAAAACGTTCAGTATTTCTAATAAGAACATCTTATGATTTAAATCAATGAGACTGCAAAGTTTAAAAAATACCTAGACAACTGAGTATATTGCTTTTAAATCGCTTAGTTTGTTACTCAACGATGGCCCCATTAAACTTGAGAGTTAAATTTCTTACACTTTGATATCATGCATACACAAATAAATTAACCAGTAAACAAATACAGATATCAACTTAGTAAAATCTATAGTAACAATAAGATGCTTCATGCAATGTCATATTTCATGAAACCATTATCGCGTAATAATCACGTGTAAAATTTCGAAAATACCGAACGTTAGTAATTTTATTAGATTTCATTGCACAGGTAAAGAGGAGAGGATAATTTGCTTCAGAAATAATTATATGTGATAATTATTGAGAAATTATAGGAAACAAATTGATATTAAATACCTAAATGTATACGTAAAACCATAATGAACGTAACAGAGAATACATACTGACCCGAAGAAGAAAACACTGCTGCTTTGAAAAGTGATTAAATTGCTGCTGCCATTATAAATAGTGCTCGTAATATTTCCACTGGGTAAAGTATTATTCATGAATATGTGTGATTACTGGCAAACGATTATTGTATGCCATCTAACCGAAAATAAATTGAGGCTTAGTATTTTGCAAATTGCAGCGATTATATTTAGTTCTGAATCTTTAATTATTAAATAATAAGGCGTTTGTTTTATGAGATTTTTGTTAGTGGTTTTTCTAATTCTACCCTTTTTTTATATTTCCTTGCTCTAATGATGAGAAAAAAGAATTATTAATACAGAAATATGATATATGATATTATGAGAATTAGCGTAATAAGCATCTTTATTACTACTATTAAATTACGAAGAAGCCTTATCCGTGTATTTATAATGCGTGTGTACGCTTGTATGTATGTATGTAGTTACGCACGTGCATGCGTGTATTACACAAGTACGTACGTGTATATGTACGTATGTATGCATGTATGTGTGTATGTTTGTATGTATGCATTTATGTATGTGCCTATCTGTCTAGTTATGTATTATAATTTTTTCTCGCACTATGGGAAAACAATGGCAATTTTGGCAACTCAATTTTGAACATATATGTAGTCCCCTATCCGAACATCAACAGCGCGAAATCTGAATTTTGAATTTTTTAGCTAAAAAGGGCGTAAGCCCGGATGGGTTATTAGTCCCGAAACGAGATTTTGCGTTGAATCGCTACAAATGAATATATCGCGTTTGAAATTGTTGCTACCAAATATTATCGCCCTGTATTATGAACAGTCTGTATGCATGTATGTATGTTTGTTCCTAGCCTTGTAAAAATACGACGGTAACTAGAGTCATCGAATTTCAAATAACGTAGTCCTCCACCGTAACATTTGCACCTGGAAGCCTGAATTTTGAATTTCAAATTTTATACATCATATTTTGTAAAACCTTAAAGACTATTTGTTACCAAATTCAGCGATTTCAAATCCAGCAATGGTAACACTGTAGGAAATCAAACATTTTTATCTCCAACGTATGAGACAATCTACCGGAAATTCTAAAGATATGCCGTTTTTAAATATTTGCTGTTGAATTGAATTCCATGTGGCGTAAGTGCGAAGAATATGATATTTAATAAATAAAGTTAAACCCAAAGCGTTAATAATAAAAAGACACGCAAAAAAACTTTTGCAAGCCATCTTATTAAGAAAAAAACTGAACATTAATATGATGAACTGACAGAAGATTGAAAAAAAAAAAACAGAAAAACATATGCCGACACTGCATCGGAAATTCTAAACGTGTGCTACTGAGCTGCTTTTAAAATTTTTGTTAATTTGCTATTGAACTGCATTTAGCATAACTATGCGAGAAAAATTATGCTTACAGCAGAAAAGACAAAAAAAAAAAAAAAAAAAAAAAAAAAAAAAAATGCGCGTAGTAGAAGCGAGTACAACAGCAAATTGGTAGACTGAGAACTCAACGAGAGCGTAAAAAATCCTTAACAAATACTTTTGCGAAATCTTTGTAATCTGAAAACTTTCAGACTCTTCTTTAGTGATATTGTGCCTTCTGAAATTTATTTCAGATTTCTTCTTTTCGAATTTAAGGATTTTTTTTTGTATTAACAAAATAAATGATTTAAACGCAAAGGAGTGTGTTGCCACTGCCAGGAATAAAATACATTTATATTCCATGCGCTATGTTGCTATTCGGCAAAGAGTAATATATTTAATTTTGGGACTGTTACTGCTATATACGCTAAGCAATTTAAAACAATAATAGTTTTTAATAACATACTTCTTTAATTTTCAGCTCACTGATTTAAACAATTTAAATAATTAGGTTCCTTAGATTATAAAGTATTTTTCCCGCGTTCTTCGCATGTCTTCGTGGTGTATTAGTCAGGACACTCGGCGCGTATTCGAGAGGTTCGCGGTTCGAGTCCCGGCGAGGACATTGCTCATTTTTCATGACTCCTGCTTTAAAAATACCTAATGTCCCTACAAGATGGACTCGAGATAACAATTCGATAGGAAATTTTGAGAGTTTATGACGTTTAATCCGTCATGTCTACTCTACATATTGCGATAATTATTGTTTAAACTCCTTTGCCGAATTTCTCGCGGTTTTTTAAGAAAGATTCTCCAAACTTCTTTGTATAAGTAGAAAGGGAAAAAAAGGAATTTTACTACAGAATGATATATATGATGATTACTACAGAATGATCATTACCTCCCTGTCGAACTCTTCAGTAAAACCAAAAGCAAAATAAAATGAAACAATTAATATATGTGTTAAATATCAGTACACGCAATATATACCGAAAATAGAATAGCGTACCAAAAATAACAGAAATATAGTTGAGAGTGTCTGAAAGCAAGAAAAAAGCCGATCCATACTTCATGTCCCATATTGTAACGAATTTTGTATGTAATATTATTAATTTTTGACACATGTAAGTAATTTGAGGGAAATTATGTGTGAAATTGTAGTATTTTTGCTATAAGGTAACTTGATAATTCTGCAGCTATTGCATGCAGATTAAAACGAAACTGATATAAACCTTAATCAAAACAGAAAAATAACATAATTCAATCGCTTTAAAAGCAAAAGAATGCACAATTTATGAACATGTAAAAATTTTAAAAAAATTGGCTCCTCGAACATACACGTTTGGTGCGGCCGATAGCATCGAAAAAGTGAGTTGCATAACTACATGTTTTAGTAGTTCCAGATACAAAATTTCAACGCTCCACGGCTACGCGTTTTTGAGTTATTCGAGATACAAACATTCGTACAGACGTCACGAAAAGTCTGTTTTGAATCCGTTCGGAAGAGAGAATTGGTTTTTGTGTCCTTACATACAGATGTCACGAAAAAATATCTTTCAAATGTATTGAAGATACGCCAAATGACTATTTTCGTTGAAATACAACGTCCGAAAATTTTCGCGATTAGGATACTTCCTTTACTTCGTATAAGGAAGTAAAAATCACTTCGAAGTTCAAAAACTATTATAACAAGCGCCATTTCAAACTGGAGTACTTTGAGCTGAACTTCGGGATCCATCTTTCTCGAATGAAGGTGTCAAAAACTGAGCAGCTTATCTCCGATGAATTATCCTCAAACTGCCATTTAAGGGCATTAGATGCTTCATAAACCTAATTTTGACAATTACGGTTGATGAATCGCAACACTCGACGCACGCTGCCTAACAAGACATCCACATTAGTCGATTATTACCTTCAAATTTATTACGTATTAGGATGGACGATGGCCTCACCGATTCTGTCATAACAGCTCAAAATCCCGGGAATTATATCTGAGACTGTCTTTGGACGCCCACTTACAAATGGATGGGATGCGGCATTAAAAGATAATACCAATCGATCATAATTTGCTACTTTCTTCTAAATCTTTACTAAAGCTCTGCATAGGGTGTCTTCGAAGCTTTCTTGAAACGCTTTAGAAATGTTGAGCAATCTAGATAAAAGTTTATCAACCAGAATTCAAGGTAGATTTGGGGTTCTGAAGGAAAAAGGAGTAATGATGTACAGTCGAAACCCGCTATAATGAACCCGCCTTATAACGAACGAACCTCTTGGTCCAAGTTATGCTTAATGTTACTTTACATTGCTATACCGAACTTCCAAAGATATAAAAATCGAATATAAGGAACGATATGATGTCTTCGATTGAAACATTTTTTGCTTCCTTGTACGAAGTAAAAGAAGTATTGTAATCTCGAAACATTTCGGACATCATATTTCAAAGGAAATACTCGTTTTCTCAGGTCTCGAATCCATTTGAACGATGCGTGACATTTGAATGTACGACAGAATAAAGGACTCATTTTACTTCGTTGTACGAAGCTAAGGCAGTATTGTAATCGCGAAAAATTTCAAGTATCATATTTCAACGAAAGTATCTATTTCAATCGTTCTCGAAACCTTTTGAAAAATGTTTTTGCGTGACATCTGCACATACGGACAGAATAAAGGACTGCTTTTGGCAAAAGGGATTGTAAAATGGATTTTAAATTCAGAAGAGTTTTTTTTTATTTTTACATCTGTATGTACGTACGTATGTATGTATCTGGCGCAACTCAAGAACGAATAGCCGTAGAACGTTGAAATTTTAGATTTGGGACTGCTGTAATATGTAGTTTTACACCTCCCTATTTCGTTGCAATCGGCTTCACCAATCGTATATATATAGGGCATCCAGATCTCTTAATTCCTTTTCACCCAGGATAATTTTCCTATAACCACACTGTAAAGCAGGCTAGCTCCCTTTTTACTTTTAAACTATGGCTCAAATTAAAAACATTAACATAATTAAATGAAGCAATCCGCTTTGTAAATGTTGTAGGTTAAATGCCATGCTTCCACCAACTAAAACTCTTAAACAGCAAACACTTTGAAAAACTTACAATTGTATCTACCAAATAACATGTAAAACATGTTCTCTACAGTACATAGGTCAAACAAAAAATTATCTTAACTTAAGAATTAACAACCATAGATCACACATTAAAAAATTTGCGAGCAACAATAAAATTTCAACTGATCATAATCAAAACACAGCTATTTTAGAACATTTTCAAATGCATAGCTTTGAAAATATTGAAATCACGATCTTAGAAATAGTACCAGACTATAAATTAAGACTTTTCAAAGAATCCATATACATACTGCAAAAAAGAGCACTTTATCCATACGGACTTAACTCCAATTTAAGCAATACCACAAATAAAAGCAAGGAAAATTCTATCTACGGACAATTCAGATTTTTTAGCCAACCAACTTCCAGAGGAAAAAGAGGAGGAAATAAAATTAAAAAATTTTTTTCAGCTCAAGATTTAGATATAATGTTACATAAAATTTCTAACTTCTTTCCACATGAATCATTCGTTAAACAAACTATTAATTTAATGCATAATTTGAAGAATAATACCTTATGGAAACTTCTTAACAAAGTTAAAAAACAATTTATAGGAACAGAGATTATCAAAGATTTAATCATTGATTTCTGCAACTTTAGACTCAGTAACAGTAACTTTTTTCGGAAAAAAATCTTCTGTAAATTACAATTCAAACATCCATTATATGATCAGCTAAAAATGTCTAGTATTTTCAAAAAATATCAATCCCTATTACCTGATACTAACTTACAAGTTACACCGTGCTTCAAATACGAAAAAACAATAGGCTCTTTAGTCATTAATCACCATGAAGTTAGTTCCAACAACAAATGCAACTGTCTTCAACCGGAATTTAAAAACTTTGTTGATCAATATCACAAGCACATCATCACAGGAGACTTAAGCATTGTTCAGGACCAGCAACTACGGAAAGTTATGCAACTAGGAACCAAATTTCGTCCCACATTCTCACTGAGAAAAGAATTTTGTAAGCAGCAATTTCACAACGATATCAATAAATTCATCATAACTATCAGCAATCGCACAAGCCTACCCACCACTACCTTTTTAGAATGGAAAACGGCAATAAGTAAAGAATTTGAGCATACGTTGTTTAAACTTCCCCAGTTTTCAGCATTACATAATAAAAAACTTCTGCTCACTCAAATTAAAAAACTGCAAAATATTTTTATAATCACCAAAATAGATAAAGCCAGCAATAACTTCAGTATTTGTTGAAAAAAATTCTATTATGATCTTTTGCACCAAGAATTAAATAGTTCTAACACTTATCAACAAGTTAAAACTAGCTCCAAAATTCTATTAAATAAGTTTAATGCTCTGCATAAAAGACTGAACCTTCATCCTAATAAAATTAATAATAGATTTACTAACCTGTACGCTTTACCCAAGTTCCACAAAACACCAATTAAATTTAGGTTTATAGCAAACAGCACTAAAAGCTACTTAAAAGAAATCGACTATAAATTTTCACAAATACTAAAACTCATCATGAAATATATCAATGATTACGATTTTCAAGGATTACATTATAACTGGATTATTACTAACAATGAAAAAATTATCAACACTATTAATGAAATAGACATTCAAAATATTCAATGCTATGATTTCGAAAATTTATATACAACACTTCCCTTAGAAGATATTCTAAGCAGCTTGCAAGATCTTCCAAAATTGTTCCCACAAATTTTAAATTTTATTACTAAAGACAGTTGGACATTATATCTTAAAAGCATCCTATTTAATAATTATATTCTCTTTAATAATACTTTCTTTAAACAAATAAAAGGAATTCCAATGGCCGGTAACAGTTCAAGCTCCATTTGTGGACTATTCCTGTTCTCATGTGAATTTAATTTCCTACGTTCACTTAACAAAAATGAATACCAGTATTTTAAATACATTTTTAGATACGTAGATGACATTATTGCCTTTAATAATTATGGAAAACTAAAAAATACGTAGATTTATCCTTCCAGCCTTAAGCTTAATATCACTAATAACCAACAAGACGAAACTGTTTACATTGACTTACAGATTAATAACTTTAAACATATTAAAATTTTCGACAAACGTCGCGAATTTGCCTTTCCTACTTTAAAACTTACTAATTGGAAGTCCAATATCTCGAAAAAAATAATAATCAATACTATTCATTCGCAAATAATCAGAATAAAAAGAATTTGCAACAATGCCGACAATCTTAAAGAAGATTTACTCCACTTAATTAAAATACTCAATGAAAATCAAATACCTAACAATATAATCCAAACAGCGCTCAAAAAAGCTGGCATTTACCCTTTTATTTTTTAAATCATGTATTTAGGATAATGATACGTTTACTTAAATCTATTACTAGAAGGTAAATAGTTGATGGCCAATCTGTGTGATTTAATGTACAAATGTAAAATAATTTTCGGTCTCTTTGAACATAATTATCACCGTTACATTATATTCTTTTAAAACAGTGATAAATCGGCCAGTCTATCTCTTTAACTAAAAAAATGGGCTAATTTCTTTTCAATAAAGTGGCATGAAAGCCCGCTTGCCTGAAGACAACTGTTAAATTCTTTTCTTAATTTTCCCAATCTTTTGGCCAATTATTCACAAAAAATATACGTTTTCTAGCCATTTTGAAACATTTTACACCAAGCTCTTGATTCCTCATTAGAAGGACGCCATTTTTTAACAACAGGCTTTCAAATTGACACCCCCCGACGACGGGTTACCTTCTCATTCGTCCAGAAAGTTTTAGGCGGAACTACGCCTTCACTACGTCACCTCCCCCTGTAGGTTTAGGATTGCAAAGATTTTTTAGCTAAACTTACAGCCCCGTAGAATTACTTTGCTTTCTATAGATTCAACACGTTTCAAGAAGGTGAGTCTTAATTTTTATAATTATTATATTTTCTAGCAGAAACATTTTACACAAAAGTGTACGTTTTTTCCACCAAGTTTATTATATTTTAAGTACTTCTTTCTTCAAATTTAACAGCTTCATTACTTTAAGCAAGAGGGCCCCCATTTTTTAGATTTTCTTGATTTCTTCGGTTGTAATATAGGACTAATAGTGTTTCAGAAATTAACTATAAATTATAATTGATGATTTGTGGTTGCATCCTCTCTAATACTATTTATAAATTTAGTTTTCTGTAAAATTTTTGAGGTCTTGAGGCGATTTTAAAATTATTTGTTACCTAGATGCCTCTATTTATTCTTTAATTCTAATAATTCTTGTTTTGTTTTGTATTGTTTTTCTTCCACGCGTAGGGAAAAGGGGCGTCTAATTGAGACGATTTAGATTAATATGGAAAGATGTAATAGATATGAAAATTTTGTCAGTTAATCGACGCGGTATTGTCTCAATTAGTCGTCAGTTGAAACGCGTGGAAGTAATATTTCAGCGAAAGGGGCAAAGTTCTTTTCCCCTGACGAAACAACTATGCAACTCTCGCTGGGATATTACCATTTTTCTATTGTATACTTTGTTTTTATTACAACTTCAGCTTTTCCCAATCTTACCCATAAATTATAATTTTCTAAGCATTATTTGAGTTTTATTTACATGTTAATCTTTGCTTAGGATTCTAAGTTTTAATTGTATTTAATGTGTAATTTTGGCACTAACGTGCTTTTTCGAATAGGATTTTATAGGGTTTAGGATGTACTATGGCTTTTGGCATTCTTACTTGTTAATAATATATATATATATATATATTCCCACTCTATTACTTGGCTCGGTAAGCTCAGTTTTTATTCTTATATGTTGGTAAATAGTGCATTTTTTGATTTAAAAGTGATTGAATTATGTTGTTCTTATGTTCCAGTTAAAGTTTTCATACTGTTAAGTTAACATGCCATAGTTGTAATTCTGCATGCCATAGTATCAAGAATATAAAAGTTTAAGTAGACATACAAACTGTGCAAGTTTAAAATTATTTTCGCGCCAATAAATTCATTGACGCGTTAGTTGTCTGATAACTTAAAAATGATTGTGTTTTAAAATTCAGTTGGCGTAACAGATTCATTTCAGAAGGAGCGAAATCTGTATAAAGATACAGAGGCTATTTGCACATTTTTAGACAATTTGCATTGTATTTACAGAAGCATTTCACCTGACCTTTTTGTCTTTTAAATGGCTATTTGATAACACTGATTCTTCACTATCTTTCTACACCGTAATTTCCAAGACAAAGCCTGTGTATCGGGAGAGGTAGTTTTGACCCATTCTTCCTGAACAGCTTTCTCCAAAGTTCAAAGAGGGTTTAAGTCGACGTTTGGGCAGTCCGCTTTTTAAAATCCCCAAAGGCCAAAAACCCATGGATTTAATAGTATATGAGGGAAGGGTATGGCCTTGATACACCTTTTTTCTTCAAGTTTTCCACGAGCTTAACGATGGATTCACTTGTGGTTCCTTGCTTTGTCTTGATGGCACTGTTGGTAAAGGGAAGGCATTTTATATTTGAAACTTGAGTTTAAAATATGTTCCTGATGGTATGCGGAGTTGATCTGAACATATTTCTACACTCTTTTTATTTTTAATTTGCCGTTATATGAAAAACCAGCAATAGTCATAAATCTCTTTGAAAACCTTTCTTTAGATTCTTTGAACCATATTTCTGCGCTTTCTGCGTTCAGCGATATGTCTTGGAGAAAGCGTCAAAGATTTGTACATTATGTTTTTCGTCTTTTTAAGATTCAAATTAGCATTAGTTATTTTGTTTACAGTTGACACGGAGCGGTTTAATTATTTTGCAACTGTGCTTTGACTTGGGGGATTTTCTTTTAACACTGCAAATCTCACCTTTGCAACATTCGAAACATTCTGTTTTGTCCTTGGATATGTACTTGGAACATTTTTCCCACTTGAAGACAATATTTGACGTTTTTTTCCCTTTCTTACAAACAATATGATTTGTCGTAGCTTTAGATATCGAAACATCATGGTTTTCACAGCTTTTTTTAATAACTAGACATGGTTAATTTTCTTCGAAAAAAGCGCAAATGTAGCTTTCCGTGCACTGCTTCTTTAAAACTACCATTTTGCATGACTACAAAAACTGTCAAGTAATAGACATTAATTTACAGTTTCAGAAATACAGTTGCAGTTAAAAAAATTTCCAATGAGAATGTTTTGTGGCCATGCAAAATCGTATAAAAATGTGCGAACAGCCTCTGTATTCGTTTCAGCACTGTTATGTTGTCCTCTGTAGCATACGCTTGCAATTACCTCACAAATATAGATTTTATATTGGTCTACTAAACAAATACAGGCATTTCTTCCGTGTCGTTAAATGGGATGAATTCCTCAGTTAGATTCTCATCCATCTTTCTTGTGTCTAGTTTAATGGAATCTACATGGATTTCTCCTTGTTTCCTAAGCTATACCTTTGGTTTTTGATGTGTTATGCATTGGTTTCACACAAATTCCTTTTTATCTCAAAATTTCATTTCCTCAGAATCTGCTACAACTTTTAATCATTTATTGGCATCAGAAAAACAGGCATTTGCTTTTTTCTATAGGCTGTATCGTTTAGAAGATTTGAACCTGAAATTTTGTCTTTCCAAACTAAATATACATATATTTGAAACTTAGACATTTGATCTCTCGCAAATGGCAACCACAACTTCAAGCAAATAACCTGCAGTTCTAATTACTAAACATTTTTCAACAATTTCTTGAGTGTGTAACGTAAGAGGATCTATTCCGTCATCCCATAAATAATGCGACTTCTTTGAATTGAGGTAAAAGTGAGAAGGAGACGGAATAAACAGTAAAAAAACATACTTGCATCAAGATAACAAATGCTACCTGCATGATGACATTATAAACTATCTGTATCAATAAAGAAGAAAAACACACCTGCATCAAAACAAAAACTACTTTCTGCACCAAGACTACGTGCATCAAGACAGAAGAGAAACACATGCATCAAGACAGAAACTACTACTTGTTTCAAGATATCAAAAACTGTCTACATCAAGACAGAAGAGAAACACATCTACATTAAGACAAATTACTTACCTGCGTCAAGATATCATAAACTATCTGCATCAATGCAGAAGAGAAACACACCTACATCAAAACAGAAACTATTTCTTGCATCAAGACATCATATACTACCTGCATAGAGACAGAAGAGAAACACACATGCATCAAAGCAGAAACTACTACCTGTTTCAAGACATCACAAACATCATCAAGACATCAAGACAGAAGAGAATCACACCTACATTGAGACAAACAACTACCTGCGTCAAGACAGAAGAGAATTACAGGTAAAACGAAAAATTAGCAAAACAACAGCCTTGTGTTTGGCTTAGCTTTTAGTCAAGAGTCTATCAATGTCACTTGGTATCGCAGTCATGTCACCCGGGTTCTTTTTACTATTATGTATTTTGTACTCTCTACTTATTCCTTGGGACTTATGCTTGTCAATTAATTCAATTATTTGAGATTAGTTGCCAAAGACTGAGAAGTTTCTTTCGTGGTTCATTTCCCGGTCCATATCATTAAGATCCTAATTTAATTTCCATTCGTATTTTTCATTAAAAAGTTTCGATAGACTAAGCGAAAAACTGAAACCACTGAGGTGTCTTTGAAATTTCTTTGAATAATCTGCCCCGTATAAAAACAATTCCTTCCTCAATTCAGTTTCGTATCGCAAGTCGGCATTACGTGATTCCTCATCTCAACAATGACAGATTAATAAGATGACTGAATACTGTAGTTCGACTTGGGGTCAAATCCCAAACAACGGGTTGGTTACCTTATGTGGTTTATCTTACGCGTAACTTCGGCATGAGACGTTGTATTGACGCACGTGTGACGTGAATACGAATCAGCGTCCTTTCCGTAACGTCCCCATTTTTATGCCCTAGGCGGAGGTGCCAGATTTGGCACGAAATCGCCCATTTGATAACAAAATTAGCTAAATGCCATAGACTGAGCGAGAACATTCTAGGACGAATTCTTACTGGTTTAGCCCAAAATGTTCTCGAAGTAGCAGTGCATCGTCTAGTCTACCTTGACTATATCGTAGTGTGTATAGTGAGTTTTCTCGTGAAGTGTATCTCGAGTGTGTTGAGCTCCGAGAGCGATCGACCGGGTAGGGAGCTGTGTTTAGTGTTTTGCTGTAAGCTGTCTTCACCGTTATAGCTTGATAATCTGAAGGCTCTGTTGCTGATTATGTCAACGTATTTGTCGTAGTTTTTCGACGACTGTAACGCGCCTGTGGAACTTTCTTCTGTAATACTGACGAATAAATTGTATTTTGATTCTGTATCAAATCTTGTCATTAATCAATCCAAATCCACGAACCTGTAGAAATATAAATTTGTTTTAAAAATTAAAAGAAATATATATCAGACCTATTATTTATGGAATGATCTAATAATTTATATCATTTTTGTTTGTTTCACTGACATTTTTAAGAGACATATTACTTAAATTAAAAGAAATATAAATACTTCCTATTATATATGGAATGACCCAATAGTTTGAATCATTTTTGTTCGTTTTGCTGACATTTGTAACAAATACAATACTTAAAATTAAAAGAAATATAAATAAAACTCATTATTTATGGAATGACCCAAAAGTTTGTATCATTTGTGTTCGTTTCACTGACTTTTTTAACAGACACATTATTTAAAATTAAAATAAATAAGTCCAATCATTTATGGAATAACCCATTAGCTTGTATCACTTTTGTTCGTTTCACTGATATTTTTAACAGACATATTATTTAAAATTAAAAGAAATATAAATAAATCTAATCATGTATGGAATAACCCATTAGTTTGTATCATTTTTGGTCGTTTCACTGATGTTTTAACAGAAATATTATTTAAAATTAAAAGAAATAAGTCCAATCATTTATGGAATAACCCATTAGTTTGTATCATTTTTGTTCGATTCACTGAATTTTTAATAGACACATTATTTAATTTAGATGGTAGAAGAGCTATTTAATTTGAGTGGTAGAAGTTAATTGCCAACCACATAGTCTAGATGAAAAGTCAAACCCCTGGTTTTATTTTGCGAGCGACTCAAAACTCTGCGGCATACGATGTCTGATTGGACAACCGGATAGTGATAGCAGAAGCACAATGGCAAACTGCGTAAAATTGTCCGAAAGTCCACTTTTTTCCCTCAGCAAATGTGAATCCGCGACTACATCTAAGTTTTTTGCGATCTCATTTAGATTTAAGTCTCAAAATAAAAGTTCAGAGCGAATTTCAGACAAAAAGATGAAGATTAATCGTTTCACGAACACGATTCCGTTCTCCTAATCTCTACCCTCCCCACTTCCACATTTCCCCCCCCATTTCCTCACCCCTCCCTCTGCTCTTCCGTCTTATTTTGATTGGGTAGCCGATTTTGAAGCCACCCTTCTCGCCACCACCATACACATACGTCGTTTGGCATCGTGCCAGAATGTTTCCGAACGTGTCACGATCCGGAAGTGATGATTTCGGCGGTAAAATGTTTGTGCTCGAGGCAGCGCCATCTATCGTAAGTCAAACAAAACTGCAAAAAAAGTCTTGCCTGCCATTTCCACTTTTCTTCCCCTCTATTTTTGACTTCTTTTCTGTTGCTCCTTTAATTTAACGTAAAGTCTTTTCCACGAAATGATAATGAGAGGAAACCTAAATTGCATTCTCCACCTAGGAAGTGAAGAGGGGAAAAAGGAAACCGAAGTATTACGCGATTGGTCGTAGCGTTATCGCCGTATGTTAATTACGTTCGTGACAAAATTATTTGAAGTGTTTTCTCCATTCATTC
Organism: Stegodyphus mimosarum; assembly: GCA_000611955.2. NCBI lineage: Eukaryota > Metazoa > Arthropoda > Arachnida > Araneae > Eresidae > Stegodyphus > Stegodyphus mimosarum. The sequence goes on from KK112612.1 coordinate 165,312, forward strand.
TCTTAGAATTCCCTAAACTGCAAACGACTGTAGACTAGCAATGATTATTACTACAGCTCGGTTATATTTCACGGCACGTATGTGTACGTGGCCCCTGAGTAGTAATTAGAAGATAAATTTCATAAGGTTATACACGAAATACATTTAAGAGAAATACAAAAATTTGCGGATATTTTCTAACTCAAAGACCATTGGGGAACTGCTCATCTCACTCTCAAACAACTGTAAAATAATTCGAAATTTTATTTTTTACATATTAACTCCCACGAGCTGGGAGGTAATATTTTGGGTCCAAAATTTTTAATGAATGATCACAAATTAGGGTCCCCACAGTATGTTTTTACTATGTCTACAATAACGTTTGTCTGTTTGTAAGACTTCTTAAGTGAAAGGTCTGGGAGCCCCTTCGTAGTGTACTGTACTCTAATGTCTCTTGGTGTGACGATTAGTATTTCCTCTATCATAACTTTTGCAGGGAGCTTCCAAAAATTTCTATGTTTTGTATTTCAGTTTTTATATTTATATAAAGAATTGATTAGATTTGGCATAAAATTGGACAACCGGAAGTAGTTCTTTAAAAGAACCCATAACAATCTTTAATGGACAAACGGAAGTGGTACTTCATTTGAAGCTCATAACAGATTTTTATTTAAACAAAAACTGCATTAAAATATTAACCCCAAACTCTTTTATTTAAGTATTTAAGACTTTTATACAAATGGGAACAATATATTAAATTTTCGCTGAAACTGATAGAACTAATGTCATATTTTACTTGAAGCTCCGAACATACTTTTGTATAAAAACTATCATGAGATAATACAAAGCCTCTTAAATTTGGCATTTAAAATTATGTGATTGAGAACAACATGTCGACCCAGGTTTGAACCCTGGCAAACGCGTATGGTGGCTTTTTTTAAATTTACATACGCATAATGTGAATAGGAATTTTCCATAAAATTCTTCCAAGAAGGCATTGCAGGAAGCGCATTAGGCATACAGCTCTCATGTGCTTTGCCATACCCAAGTAACTTAACATAATTTAGCATCTTTGTAGCTACTATGTTCTGTAAACTTCACAGATTGAAAATATTACCAAGTAAAATATGAAGATTTAATACTTCTGTACTGCTTTATGGTTTTCTTTCTTTAAATGCCACAAATGCATCAAATGTTTCGGCAGCCTTGCGAGTAATGTTAATTAAATTATCTTCTTTACTCTCCATTTTTTTTGGGAGGGGGCGGGGGTTTTCCGCAAATATTAGTCTTCAGCTTCCTTAACAGTATATTTAGTAAATTTTGTGATCAGAAAGTGTGACTACAGATTTGTTCAAAAGCAAACACTTGGACTGAGTTCAGATTTTAAGAGCGTCTCTATTTCAATTTTCATTAACAGTCTATTACCAAATAACATTCAACAGCAATGCTGCTATCCCCGTAGCAAATGCCGAATGTTTCCCGTTAATAATGTATGATACGCTTATAACCTCTCGAGATAACACACGTATCGGATAAATGGTCTACCCAGAAGTATGATATGATTTTAAAATGACATAAAATAAAAAAGAACCATTCCAAATAAAACCAAATATTTTATATCATTTTGATATACAGTTTATGGGATTGTGTTTAAATAAATCCTATATGTTAGGTAAAAATTTTGATTTAAAATTTTTCAATGAAGCATTTTATTTTTTCACTCGTTTACAATTCTTGAAATAAAATAGAATTCTCTTTATTTAAGGTTCAAGATTCTAATTAGAATTTAATTCGTGTTTTTCCTTGCTTTGGGGAAGAGCCAGAATTTTCGGATGAAACTATTATAATTAAAATACATCTAAATGGTTCATCGAATGAATTCGGATACAGAAAAGCAAGGATTTTTGTAGAAGAGAGATTTCAATTGATTTCAATGTTCCTCCTCCCTGACGAAATGGCATTGAAGTTGATTGAATTATTCTTCTGTTTCGTTCATTTTTCTTTAAATTTCATTAATTTTTTGAATTGGGGTATTACTTGTTTGAAAAGTTTTGCTTTTAAAATTTTAAAAATTTTTTGTAACATTTAATGGATTATTTGAAATTTATTAATTACGAATTTCAATTTTTGGTCTTTGTGAAAAATTAGTTCTAAATTTCTTGCTTTATGTCTTTACTGATAATTTTTCAGCAGCTTAATGCGCTAAAATACTAGGCATGTTTATATTTTGTTTTTTAAAAAAATGTCTTGTAATTATGAAATATACACTCACGTTTGTGAAAATTGCAACACCAAGAAGGAATCGTCATAATTGAATGCAATTTAATACACAGTTGAGTGGTAGTGGTACAAATAAATGATTAAATGTTCAAAGCAAACAAACAAGAACAAGAGATCAGAATCAGTATTTTGTGTGGCCACCACGCG
>KK112612.1:168554-223598 GCA_000611955.2 Stegodyphus mimosarum
GCCGATGATTCTCCCTCGTTCAAACTCTGTAAGTTGTTCAAATCTCGCTCTCTTTCGTCGACGAGGCATAAGTACAGATTGAGTTAACGTTTACCACTAGCAGATAACCACCGATAACCATACACGCCTCGCTACAGCCGTCTATTTATTCGGATCCATCAGCCGTTCAGAGGGCGCTGCTCAGCATACGCATGCGCTACGGATTTGCAATTCTAATCATTTGCATATCATGCGCTACTTTGCATTTCCTGAAAATTTCAGCTCACTCGCGTAAGTCCTTCATGGTGTTGCAATTTTCACAAACGTGAGTGTATATGTTACTGTGAAAGACCGAAATTAGAGAATGTTGACTTTCACCGTAGAATGTCAATATTCACCAAATACGTCGGCGAAAGATCGAGTATAACATTGCATTCTTGTACTTTCGGACCCTCACCGGTGTATGTGGACAATCACAGATATGCTGTGGTGTAGGTCGAAAAGAGAGGCGACTGGCTGTTTCCCATAATTGCAGTTGTAAAAGCAAGGGCCTCTTGGGCAATTCAAAGTCTCATAATAGTTTAAGTTGTTGCAATGAATCGGATTTGAATCACATAATTTAGTAAGTTTTTTATTACTATTATTTTATTTTCTCATTTACTCTGTACTGTATCATTAAGTAAGTTTTTTAACTTCTATTATTTTCCTTTCTCAGTTTGAATGTATTGTGTGTTTTAAGTACTTGCGTGTTTTTTCGCGACTGAATTACGGAGAAGAAAATATAATATTCTCGTATATTCAAGATTCACCATTAGTGCATGGTGAATGTCGACATTCACCGGTGTAAGTCAGAAATAAGAGTATTTGGAAAATATTTCGGACATACACCAAGCGACTATGTGAATGTTGACATTCACCGGTGAAAGTCGACGTTCTCCAGATTTCGGTGTTTCACCGTAACATATATATATATATATTTATGTACTTTTGGGGCGGACGATCGCAACGAAAATGGGAGGTGCACAACTAGATGTTATAGCGGTCCCATATACAAATTTTTAACGTTCTACGTCCGCTTGTGCTGAAAAATTCTGTTTGATTCTATTTGAGTGAGTGACAAAAATTGCTTTCAAGCAGAAGAATTTGTGGATTCAAACTGAAAGACAATTGTATTTTATCGAATGGCAACAGTCTAGCGCGCTTGAGGTAAGAACGTTTTATTTCAAATAGTGTTGGCAAATTGCTGAGTTTTTTAATCACATATTCTTTAAAAATTTGTACAAAATAATAAAATATAAATTTGAAATTTTAAATTCGAGCTTAGAAATGCACATGTTCAGGCGGAAGAGCACGTGTGGTATTTGGTGGCTCTAAGCGCCGTCGTTTATCCACAATGCGAGGAACATATCAACATACATACAGATTCTTCGTTATTTAATTTTTTAATAATATATCTCGATAACATTCGGTGGCAACATTTTAGTAATGGTTGGGGCATGAAAATTATATGCAGAAAAAGGTGGGTTTCGAGATGAACAGCACTTCTACCGCTAGTAGTGACAGTGATAACATTTTAAACGTAGTTACCATTTCGTTTTAAAATAAATCATGCCATTTTTACTAAACTACCATTTATTTCCCGGATTATCGAGTGTATCGAATTATTAGCACCACTATGCGACTTTTACAGCATTTAATGAAATACGCTAAAATTGTGTTATATAGAATAGAACTGGGAGTAATAACAAGAGCAAAGCGGACCTCAGTGCTAAATTATATTCAGATGCGCACAAAAGTATGATAAATATCTGTCATCGAAAAGTGCTAAATTATGCTAGTGCGATATCACGTTGTTTAAATACATTATCTTTTCTTTCTATTATCTTATTTAATTCATTCATCTTTCTCAGTTTCAAAGAAAATCATCTTACGTTTTTTTTCTTTAATAAGTTGTATTTTTATAAAAGCTTAAGAATTAATCATATTATCTCACTAAGTCATTAATTACTGGCCTTTTTTCAAGGATATTATGCTCCTCAGAAAAATTTGGTATAGAAGATTACCTTTTTAATTGAAAAATATCGTAATTAAAGCTGATAGCCGCAGAACGACCATTAATTATTATCAATTATCTAAATATCATTTTCTTGTTCCAACAGAAGATATCATTAGGATTCTTTAATTATGAATCCTAAACGAAGCTAGTGTTTTTTAATCTATTTAAGTAAAATCTTCGGGTGTGTTATTTCTTTAGCAACTTTTCCCTTTGGGGAAAAAAAATCGCTACCAGTCGGTAATGATGATATATCGAGGATGCTTCGAAAATTCCAGTTTCTTGTTTATTATGCACTGTGAAATGGAAGTTAAGGGAAACAAATTGCCAAAGGTGCACCATTTTATCATGCGGCATATCTACATTTCATTTATTAGGATTATTAAGAGTATTTTAGGTTTTCTAATTACTGCTGTGGGTATATTTTCGCGATAAAAGTTTTATTAATTGAAAATGCGTCAGTAGAAAATTAAGGGTTGTGTCCTTAACAGTGAAATAAGAAGCGATTTATGAGGAAAAAATCATAAGCCTTAATATATAAAATAATTATTTCAGGTAAACCGTGGTAGGGGCATTAAATATCTCATGTGGACAGAACATGATTTCATTAAACTATACACATTTTTTGCTGCATTTCATTTAAACTTATTTCCCTGAATTTCATTAGATACATATTTCTCATTCAGTTAGTTCACACGTCGCGGTAAAACAAAAATCGTAAAATCTTGATTAAAAATCGCAAAATGCAGCAAAATATAAAACACCGAATACAGTAAAAAAATATTAAAGTGTAATTTTTACAATTAAAATTAGAATTTTTACGCAAAAACAAGCCATTCGTCCAGCGGGCAGAAAGGCAGATTTTTCGGTACACTAAAGTGAAAGTTTACTAATGATCCCATTCGGCAAAAAGACACTAAAGATGGGGCACAAACTGACTTAATTCACTGTTCTGCTAAGAGTATAGAATATATAAAATTGGCTTCCTCGTTAGGCTTAGCATCTCTTAACTTTTATATTATTGATAATTTTATAACTATTGCATGCAGATAAAGTACAGTTATAAAAATCTTAACTGCAAAACAAGACAACATAATTCCATAAATTTTAATATATATATTGTTGCGTTTCTACGGGTTCGCGGATTTGGAGTGATGGATGACAACACTTGATGAAGAATCAAAACACAATTTATTTAGCCATTATTACTCAGGGCAGTTCCAAAATCACGTTTGCATTTGTCGAAAAACTACGATAAACACGCTGAAACAATCAGCAAGATAGCCTTCAAGCTATCGGGCTACAAGGTGAAGGCAGCTTCACGGCAAAACACTAAAGCACAGCTGCCGACTCGGTCGATCGTTCTCGGAGCTCAACGCACTCAACTCGACGATACACTACGATATACTCTAGATACACTGCTACTCCGCGTACAGGCATGGTTTATATAGCTTTTAGCCTACCTTCGAGAATATTCTGGGCCGAGTCGGTAAGAAATCGTTCTAGAATGTTCTCTATCCGTATATGGCTTATCGTCCATTTTATCGCTAAATGGGCGATTTAGCGCCAAATCTGGCAATTCTGAACCTGATTTGCGGGGAAGCTATCTTACCGCAGCTGGGCATTTCGTAACACCGCCTCTTCCCAAGGATTGCGCGTCCCGGGCAGTTCAGTCTTTGGTCGGAAGGGAGAGAAGTTGGTTGTTAGAAGGGAGAAACATGGCTCTTATATCTTCGTCTCGTAACTGTTCTGCATCAGGATGGGATGAGGCACTGTCTAGAATGAGAATTGCTTTCCTTGGTCAATTTTTTTATTTTAAGAACTTTTCCATCGATGGAACGAACTTCTCGTGAAACCAACAAAAGGTAATACAATAAAAAATAAGATAAAATAAAAGAAACAAATATTTATACTATTTTCCGAGTTATATAAACAAATTAATCACATAACAATTTTAAATTTTATAAAGTCCCGAATGAATTTCAGTCAGCGGCTTTTCATGACATCACACCGGGTTAAATACTTTTTCACTACAGTTCTCAGATATATTTCTGTTTTGCATATCTCAGTCTGAAGATTCAGTCCCTTCAGACATTTCATCCCCAGGAAGACCTAAAACAGTTTGTCCACCACTCTGTAGTTTATTCGCATCATTTGCACAGTTCACCTTCGTACTTTTAGCTTACGTTTTCTGAAAGCCAGTTCCAATGTTTGCATCAGAATAGAATCGGATCCTTTACAAACAGAAGTATCCTGGTTTAGAATCACGTCTGTGTCTGTACAAATCGTATTATGAGACATGTAAATCCCGTTGGATGTTTCATCCAACATTTCTTGATCTTTCTCAGATACTTCACCAGCTACTTCCTTCATTTCTTCATCCTTTAATTCTTTAAATGCCAATTCAGTCATTTCCACATCTTCTTTTATGGCTCCGGTTTCTTCTGTAAGCTCCAGTTTCAACCGATGGAGTTGCTCGCAGCTTGGCCGGCTTTTACTTCCCTCACTAACGTTTCTTGTCCGACCTTCGTCTCTTCCTATCCGGCCTCTATCGCAGCCTCCATCTCTTCATAACGGGCTTTTATTTCTTTAGTGGATTTGGAGTGATTGACGACCGCATTTAATGAAGAAGGAAAGCACAATTTATTTAGCACAAAACACAATTTATTCGAGAAAGTAAGTGTTTCGTATTAGCGGCAAATATTTTCGCCAGTCTGTTTCGGACAGATGCGAATGTTTACGAGTAGCGCGTGCGCATTAGATAAGCGGTGCTGAATCGTCTGTGAAAAACTGTTTGTTTTTTATTTCTTTAATTTCTTTTATACGTCGTTTTGGATTTATTATAGTATTTGAATAGAACACATGGCGACGATTTGATAATTCTTCAGATGGTATAATTTTTGTGCAGTCTGAGTTATAAAATGAAAAGCTAGCGCCAAAGTGTCGCTGTGGTAAACAAATATAGTGAATTTTAAAGAGTGCATTTATTCTATTGTGGTTTATGCACTCTCGACGAAATAGATTTAATTCAATTCAATAGGTTTAAATGAATGCAATTAAATTAAATGCATATAACTTAATATTTCGTGCAATGAAGTCATGTGGTGTACACTTCAGCTTTTTTATTCTTTTTATATGTTCCTAAACTGTGAATGTTTTGCTTTAAAAGGGATTGAATGATGTCGTTCTCGTGTTCCGGTTAAAATTTGTAGGTCTTTAGTTATTCTGCATGTAATAACTATAGAAGTATCAACAATTTAAAAGTTTAAGTGGCCTAGGCCAAACGAAGCCGCCATTTGCTTGCAGGGGAAACTTATTATAATCGCGAATTGAGTTTGTTTGCTGCACCAATTTCAGTGCCTGTCTGCTCAATATTAGCAAACGTTAACTTTAAATTTTGTGCACAGAAAGGTTTGTCTTCTTTCGCGCTGGCTTCATCGCTTGTTTTTGGGCAGAAACTCGAATTTGTATTGTAAATATTGCTTTTTTAAACTGTTTTTTAGTATATTAGGTGTTTTATATTCTTCTGCATTTTGCAATTTTTAATGAAGGTGTGTTGGTTTTCCTGTAGTTTTCCCTTGCCGCGAATTGAGAACTGAATTGATTGAATGAGAACTTTATCTCAACTAAAATTGGAGGAAATAAGTTAAATGAAGTGCATCAAAATAGCTTATAATTTTACAAGCTTGCACGACAAGATCATGTGGTGTCTACATCAGACATTTGCGAGGAATCTCGTAATATATAAACATTGTTTGAGGTTTTTGGTTTTCTAATATAACCATTTCTAAAGTGTTATAACACTAGATTCTGTTCTCAAAACTCTGCAGAGAGAGAGAATAAACTGTGCAGTTGAGTGAGAATAATTTTTTACTGTGATTTTTTTAATCATATATTTATTCTATTTTTTATAAAGTCATGAGTAATTTTTATTTAAGTAATCTGTTACCGTTTTTTAATTTTTTTTTCCCATTTTTATCTCTTTTCAGATAACAAGAGCAACCGGATTCTGTCATGTGAGTATTCACTTTTTTAACTTCTTTGATCAAACGTAACGCAACAAAAAGCTTTTGCACATTCGAGAAATCCTATACATTTTACATCGCTTTTTTAATTTATTTCAGAACTTCTTAATAATTTTCAGATTATTTTAATGAAATTTAAGAGAGATATTCTAGAAACTGAAAAAACATAGTACGCAAATTTAGATTCGGTTTATACTCTAAAAAATGTCTTTTAAATGTAAATTTAATCTGTTTTTTGTGTAATCCTTAGCAATGAATAAGATTCGTGTTATTATAGAAGCCGAATAATATTCTCGGTTGCGAATAATGCGTTGATATTGTTACGAATTTTGTAGATGTGTAAATGATTTTAGTTAAATTATATATGAAACTGTGTCGTATTAGTTCTGTGTAATGTAACATGAAATGTTTGAAAGAGACGAAGCTGTGCTGGAAAAATAAGATTACAGGGGCAAGTCTATTTAACATTGAGGTAAATGGCTATCTCGCTAAATTAAAACTATCGATGGTTTTGTTGATAAATTTTTGTCGCTAAATTTGGCGAGAAATCGCTGAAGTCTCAAAAATGGCGATATTTGGTGACATTTTCATCCGGTTCCTGTGTATTGTAATTGAATAATTGTAACCGTATCTGATCCCTATGTGTCACTGTAACCGTATCTGGCTCTTATATGTAAGCTCACAGAAATGAAATGGATCAGTTTCATAGACTTTTTTGTAGATTTTGGTGTATCGTATTTTTCCAGAAAAGCAGAAAATTCTCGAATACTAATAGTTTCTAAGACAATTTGTAATTCCAAATATCTTACGTTAGTAAATTAAATTGAAACAAGGCAATAAAAAATTCCTTAAGGTTTCATATTTTAACGGTCGCCTAAAAGGGTTTGTTAAGGTTTTTCGCTGAGCTCGCTCTGTTATTACATTTGCTCCTAAGCTTTCTTTTTTTTTCTTTTTAGCAGTATTATTAAGCATCATTTTCTTCGCACTACGCCATATACAGCTCAACAGCAAAATTACAAACTTTTTAAAGCAGCATATGTTTAGAATTTCCATTGCACTTTTAAGTGTCAGTATATATTTTCCTGTTTTTTTTCCTCCCACCCCCCAGTGTTTTCTCAGTTCCTCCTATCAATGTTCAGTTTCCTTAATAAGATAGCTGCAGAAAATTTTTCATGTCTTTTCATTTTTAACAGTTTGTGTGTTTACTTCATTTATTAGATATCATGTTCGTAGCGCTAACACCTCATAAAATTCGATTCAACAGCGAAAATCACAAAATATTTAAAAACAGCACATCTTTAGAATTTTCGGTAGACCGCCTTGCGCGCTGAAGATAAAAATGTTTTTTTTTTTTCGTACGGTGCTGCCACTGCTCGATTTCAAATCTTTGAGTTTGCTAATCAGAAATTCGCTAAAGTTTTAAAAAGTATGAAACAAATAAGGAAACAAAATAGAAATTCAAAATTCGGGCTTCCAGGTGCCCACATTCGGCTGAAGGATTCAAAAATTGGTGGTTCTAAGTACCCTTTTTTTTTCACAATGCGAAGAAAATACATGCATATATTCATGCAGATTCTTCATTATTCCGTTTCTTTAAATAATGCAGGGTGATTAATATTTCTTGGGAACGATTTGAAAATTTATACGCCATATACAGCGATTCAATACAAAATGCCATTTCGAGACTAACATCCCATTCGGGATGTTAGTTCCTTTTGGGTTAAAAATAATTTTATTTTTCAGTGCGCTTCACTTTATATTGTAATTTTAAAGTAATTCTTCTAGTGCCTTAACTGAACTACGTTATTTTGCAGCTATCTGTGACGATCGATGGAGTATATACAGAACGAGGTTTGACTACAGGGTCTTTTTCGATGCTCTCTAGCAGCGTTATCTACGTCGGAGGGGCCGCACCTACAACCGCTGCCCAGCTCTTGCCTGCTTCCCGTGTTCCCAATTTCGTTGGATGTGTCCGAAAGGTAAGCTGAAAATATGAGTATAAAGCCAGATATAATAGGAAATTTTTATCAGTTTTATGTAATAAATTCTCAGAATAATCTTTTCTGGCTAATTGACAGAAAGCTGAATTTATTTTTCTTTCGAACTAACAAGCAATGCATTCAACTAAGAAGGCTTATTAATGGGGAGACTTACGACTGAAGTATTATTGGTCTATCTGCAGTACGCAAATTATTTGTGTATTCGCGTCTACCAGTGTTAACGAGATATCAAAAAGTGGGCTCTTTTGTGGAATCAGATCAGAATCGTTCGTTCACTGAATTGAATCAGTTCTTTTTGAGGACCCACCGTTCGCTAATAATATCCTTGACGAATAAGATTGGGAACGGGGAGGGAATCAAGACCGGAGTGCGAGGGTGAATGGAAGAGGGGAAAGAATGGAATGAACAGTGGGATTGGAAGAATCGACTCAGTTGAACCGCTAACTCCTGGAACATTTTTTATCAGCTGCAATTTTGATATTCCCTATAAGTTCGTTTACACATACAACTAAAAAATGACGAAATAAAAGCTATGTTCAAAATCTTGGGACATGATAAAATTAAACTCTAATTTCTTTCTTCCCTAAGCAGGAATCGAAATTTCTTGGCACGCTTCCGGTATTGCTGGTGGTGAATGGTAAAGGAGCTACCGCTCCCTTTTGTCCGGTCATCATTTGTTTGCTTACTTAAGTTAACCAGTTTTGGAATCATCCCACCGAGCGAATGCCCATCAGTAACACTATCACCAGTAGGAAACATTAACAATGGGAAACACAGCTTGGGGCATTAAAATGCCTTGTAGTAAATTAGAATAATTATATGCATGAAGCCTGGGCTGTATCAATAGTTTTTTTTTAATGATGCGCATTAAAACGCACATTCGGCAGCAAAGAAATAATAAATATCTGGTATGGACACCCCCATGACTTTCTCGTAAGGCCTATTAAATTATACGCATTTTTGCTGCACTTCATTTAAACTTACTTCCTCTAATTATTCTAACTCAATTAGCCGATCTCTTAAGGCAAATCGAAAAGGACATCAAGATTGAAAATTTTGAAATCAGGTATCTGGATCAAGTTTTGTCACACGGCAATCAAACTTTTTATAATTTTATTTTTTCGTAACGAGTATAAAACTTAGCCAATTATAAATATAGAAATCGGGAAACCGCCTTAAAAGATAGATTTCGTTATTTGCCGAAAGTTATATATTTTTTTAATTTGGTATTGTCAATCAATGAGTATTTTCGTCATTTAAAACATTTCTGTAACTGCAAGCGTATTACAGTCCGTTTTGGAAAAAATCTGATGACTCCATTCTAATCTGACACATGACTCCATTGTACGGCCCCTTAAAATATGTACATTTTTGCTGCATTTCATTTAAATTTTTCCCCATATTTAATCAAAGATATATTTCTCATTCAGGTAATTCAGTTCTCACTTCACTGCGAGGAAAAAGTACATAGAAACTCAAAATACCTTCATTAAAAATTGTAAAATACTGAAAAACCTAAAACACCGAATACAGTTAAAACTGTTAAAAGAACAATCTTTACAATTAAAATTCTACAAAGAAAATTAGGCAGAAAGACAGATTTTTCGATGCACAAAAATTTTGGCCCCACTCGGCAAAAAGACACTGAAGTGGGTGCAGAAACTGACTTAATTCTCTATGCTACTAAATTTCAAATGGCAGCGTCGTTAGGCTTAGTGGAACTTAAACAACTTTTAAACTGTTGATAATTTTACAACTATAAAATTCAGATTAACTAAAGGCATAAGAACCTTAACCGGAGCGTAAGAACAATATCATTCAATCACTTTTAAAGCAAAAAAAATCTGATGTGTACACCACATGACTTCCTTGTACGGAATATTAAATTACACGCATTTTTTCTTGCATTTCATTTTAACCTATTGGATTGAATTAAATCAACTTCGTCGATAGCGCATAAACAACAACAGAACAAATGTACTCTTTAAAATTCACTATATTTGTTTACGTACGAGCTCATTTTATAAGTCAGAATGAAGAAAAATTATATCATCTGAAGAATTATCCATCGTCGCCAGCTATTTAATTCACAGTTCAATAATCTTAAACCCCAACACTAATAAGCAAATAATCGCTTAAGTGTGTCAACAGAGACGTAAGGCTCAAGAAGGGTTAACAGCCCTTTATTTCTCAAAATAAATATGACACAATCAGCTTCTAACTCGGAGCGTATAGCAAAGCTTCCACTTGGTCTTGAACTTAAATTAATATGCAATTAAGCTTAACTAAAGCTAACTGAAAGATATAACCAAAGCTATCAATATTCCAAGTAGTTGACCCCTAAATCTTAATTAAGTCGGCGAAGCCAAACAAGGGCCTAAATTATGGCCGAGCTTAGCAATAGCTTAGACTGAGGTAGCCAAAAGGCAAACGTGGGCTAGTCAGGAACTCAGGCTGTCAAACGAAGTCGGTGAAACATCGACTTAAATACTATTCTTACTCATTTGCATTAACCGCGTTTCTAAAAATACATTTTGGTAGGAAATTGTAAGCTGAAGGTAGAATGGACAGGAAAGATGCATAAACTTAAAATAACTGTTATAAAAATTAGAATAAACCTTACACTATAATAAATCTAAAAAGATATATATAAAAAATTAAACAAACAAATAAACAAAAAAGAAACACTTTTCAGAGACGATTCAGTATTTCTCATTCAATTAATTCAGTTCTCACTTCGAGACAAGGCAAAAATACATAAAAACTCAAAATATTTCTCTTAAAACTTACGAAGTAAATCTTAAACACTTATTTCCTCGAATAAATTCAGATTAGATTAAGCATGATTTACCTGGCAATAATAAAAGAAGACTTCATCTTTGTTGAAGCTTAGTGTCTCTAGATTGGCAACAAATCCACTATTCTGCTAAGTTTCAAATATAAACAAGTACGGCTGCTATGGCCAAAATATTTAGGCTTAGCCGACTTAAACAACTTTTAAATTGTTGATAATTCTACAAATATTGCATGCAGATTTACTAAAGGCATAAAAACCTTAACCGGAAGACAAGAACAACTTAATTCAATCATTTTTAAAGCAAAAAAGGCACAATTTACAAACATATAAAAATAAAGAGACTGAGAGCACTGAGCCGAGTAACAGAGTGGATATATATATATATACACAGATATGTTTATATACTTTTGGGTCGGCCGATTGCAACCAAAGTAGGAAGTGAGTATGTACATGTTACAGCAGTTCCTATATACAAAATTTCAATTTTCTGAGAGTACTCGTTTTTGCGTTATGCAAGATACATTCAGACGTACGTACGCACAGACGCCCCGAAAACGTATCTTCAAAATCCTTTTTAAATCAACTTTATATTTTTTGGAGAAAAAAGAGTTCTTTATTCTGTCCGTAGGTACAATTGTAACGCAAAAACATTGTTCAAATGCTGTCAGAATGGATATTTTCTTTGAAATACGATACCCGAAATTTTTCGCGATTACAATACTTCCTTTACTTCGGACAAAGAAGTAAAAAGAGTCTTTTATTCTGTCCATACGTACGGACATGTGAAAAAGCATCCAAATGAATTCGGGAACGATCAAAATCGATGTTTCCCTTGAAATGTGATACCACAAATTCTTCGCGATTACAATAGTTCCTTTACTTCGTAAAAAGAATTAATAAAAGAATTCAAATTATAATTTTATATTAATTAAAATATTCTTCCTCGATCACAGTTAAAGTATTCGCTTATAAAATACTAGTCTGAAGGGAAAAAAATAAAACGAAGCAAATAATATTCATTACCTAATCTTTCTTAGAGTAAACTTTCAGCATTAATTTACGCGAAAGATATAAATATATAGCCTGCTTTGGGCTTCCTGCATGATCTGGGGGGGAGAGGGAAACTTAAAATAATCTAAATTATTGGTCCTTTTTCAAGTCTGGAAAGATTAAAAAAAAAATTCCCTCTTTTCCTTAATTACTAGTGATGCATATAATTTGTCAAAAGTAAACATTCTTCATGGCAGTATTTCTTTAAAGGAACGTGTTTTTTCATCACACGTGTATCATATTTCATGTTTTTTTTTCTTTCTGTTTGTACGCTTTGTATACTTTCCAGGTTTTATTTCGAATGGGAGAATTTTTTTTCGAAGAAAACTTTCCCCTTTTTTAATCCCATACGTATAATTTTTGATTAAAAACAGGGAACCGTTCAAAGCGGAGAATTTAATTTATTAGTTTATCCAAGAGATAGAAGGTTCTTTTTTTATTGTCGGTAATGGGTTTAAGAAACGAATTCAAAATCAATTTACTTGACCTACAAGTCAGACGTCTTTTTTTAAGTGCCAAACGATATCATAATGTCATTAAACATAGGCGAAACGTGAAGAATATAAAAAGAAAATTTTGGTTTAAAAGTCGATGCAGCAGCTTGTGGTGGACTTCGAGCGAGAAAAAAAATCAAAATAATGTAGTTTTCTTGCGCCATTTTTATTTGCTTCGTAAGAAGCTAGTTGTTCGCTGAATTTTCGAACTCATCTTTACTGTTCCGAGTTTAAAAATAAGCATGTATAACGGAATGCAAAGTTTAGACGTACAAATTCGGATACAGTTTTGGTATTTGACAATTCTAAAGCTAATGTTTTAAAATTTAAAACTACTATTTGTTCAATAAATGTTGTTGCGTCAAATTATTTATAAACGCTTGTAGTTAAAAACTGTTATAAAACTGTAATTATTGTTTAATATTATAAATTTAAGAAAATTTAGATCTCTTCTATTATATGAAAACACGCTCCAAGCAATTTTTTTGCCGAAAAATATCTTAACAGAAACGTAAATGTGGAAAAAGGGCCAAGTTCGGGGAAAATGACTGTTCGGTGTATCCGGTCACCAACAAAAGAGTTGGAATCTAATGGATGGCAAGTTCCATAGCAGTTCCTTTAATCATAGCTGTAGGAATGTACAGTGTTCTTCTACTCATTTAAAAAACAATTTATTACGTTCTTTGATATCTAGTCGTTTATAGGCGTTCGCCACTACTACGACCGGATGCGAAAGTCACGCTATGGGCACCTAATAGTTATAGTAGGTGGGCCACCTTTGTCTCCTATAAGGGGAACGGGCAAATTACATTCATGCCTTCTTCGGGTTTCGAACTCGGAACTTTCGGTACGGCAAGCAGAACCACTAACCACTTTCCCGTCTCGGCGAAACTTGAAGTAAATTTAAATCGAGATTTTTGAATGTTTTAGAAATTTGCTTTTCTCAACGACGCAGTTTATTTTCTACCACCAAGCTGTGCTGTTTATGTTCCAGCTTTAGATATTAGAATACGCGCTATTCAAGTTTTGTGGGAGCTTAAATAGGCGAATTTGTAAAATCTCTGACTAAAATACCTTGAAATTGAAATTACAAGTTTGTTATAATTTTAACCTTCTGTGTCATAATATTTCAAATACTGGTATCTGTTATATGTATAATATGTAATTGATATATTAGATATATGATTAATATGCATCATATATTTAGGTACGTGATCAGATTTATATATTTATGTTATGATTATATACACACATATATATATGATTGATTATTTATATATACTTATCAATATGTATAATCATTTAAAGACTGCGTACAAATTATTTCAGACAGTAATAATAATAATAATAACATCAGATGTTGTAATAACATTCCAGACGGAGAGTTTATTCGCTTTAGTAGGATCTGAAGAGTTTCAGTTAATATTGCCCAATTAGAACTCTATATACTTACAAATACACGCAAGCATTATCGTAAATATACTATCACCGAATTAAGTATAAAAATGTATAATTTAGCCAAAATCTACTTCTAATTACATTTGTTCTTTTGCAGTATGTAAAAGTGAAATTCGCTCCCAAAAGGCATGCGGTTAACTAAATCATAAGTATGCCTTGCATAAAAAAAATTAAATAATAATAAAAAAAAAGACTGGACGGATTGACGAAATTTAACTTGCGTTTTTCATGTCTCAAAAGCGTGACTTAAAATATATATTATATTTATACATAACATTGTTCTAAGATAGGTTTTCTGACACAAAATCGGACTTATTCTGAAATAGCATACCTATTTTTTCCATATTCCGATTCTACGACTCCAGTTTATGCCAAAATGCCAAGTTTTCTAAAACTTGCTCGAGTAGCTTTTAAAAACATTAGCTCTCAAAATTTTAGTTTTTCATTTCTTCTTTTATTAATAGCTCTTTTTATTACATTATTATTCTTTCTTTCACAGTTTAAAATTTAAGTTCAGTCCAAAAGAAACTCGCGGATATTTTCTGATTTATTTTTTTAATTTGTATTTTTAGTAATTTTTATAAATTGTTCGAAAACATTTTCGAATCATAACGTATACTATTTCACTATTACCCTAAAGTTCATTTCTAGGCGTACATGCACAAAATTAGACTTTTTAATTCAAAACTTTTTAAGATATTCCTGAATTTATACATAGCGAGTTTGGAAATTTAGCATATTTTTATAAACAATAATAACTCCAAATGTGGTTTTCATTATACTTCCTTGATTCCTTCTTTCAAATTTAAGTTCAATCCAATTAAAATTTGCAGTTATTTTCTGATTTGCTTTTTAAAAAAATGTTTAGTAATTTTTGTAAATGTTTCGAAAATATTTTTGAATTACAACCAATAAAAGTTTGTCATAAGTGATAATAACACCAAATGTGGTTGATTAAACGTTTAAATTATTTGAAAGAACCAAAGAAGCATATTTTTTTTCCGCTCGTGCACAATGGAAATGTGAGAGAAATATAGGTTACCATAAATCAAGAATTTCGCCCAGTAAATTAGTCTTGGCACAAACTGAAAAACTTGCGCAAAAGTCATGTTTAAATTTATCGGCAAGTTCCTCACCAAATTTTACAAACTTTAATATTTGGGCATAATCTGAGTCTTAGAATCGAAATATGGAACAAAACGGTAAGTCATATGAAAAGAGGTTCGATTTTATGTGAAAATATCTGTGTTAGAACAATGCTATACCTGAAAAAAATAGATACACTAAGTCGCCCTTTCGAAACATGAAAAATGCACATTAAATTTCGTCAATCGACCCATTTGCACGGGAGATATAGAACTGTCCCTTTTTTGTGTGTGTTGCGATTACATATTTTCTTTTCTTTGTTTTGTTTCATAATATTTCCTTTTATGTTTGTTTTCTTTTTTGCAGTCTTGGTGTTCTCTCGGGTTCAGGCCATTTTTGGTTATAAAAGGAATTCATATTCACTAGGCTGGCCGGCTGGGATACTCCTATAACATCATATTCCGCCTCAAAACACAAAACTAAAAATTTTAAATGGACACTCACATTTTCATTATTTATTTAAAGTTCTGGCGGATTCTAATTATTTTATAATACCTATTGTTAGTCTATTGGGGTGTAAAAGCCGTAAATATTCTTGTGTATTATCAAACGATAATTATTTATCATTGAAAGCGCCCACCAGCGGCCGAGCGGTAAAGACGCTGAACACTGGTAGTTCGGTCCGAGGTTCGAATCCCGCGAACGGGTTGGCTGCATGGGCGTTTTCGTGGTTTTTTCCCCATGTGTAACCTGTATGCAAGCCAGTTTCCCTTAGAAAGTCCTCCACGAAGGTACCCCTCCCCTTAGGCAGATAGTCCTCGTGTGCTTTGCCATAATTGAATAACCTAACCTAACCTAACCTTATCATTGAAAGCCATTTTGACGGGGCTATTTTGGGCGCGATCTTGGGTTATTGCGTCAAGATTCCTATGGTTTGGGCTATTTTAACGGATCACGCTTATAAACATCACTGCTAATATTTAATAAAATATTCTTCTTATAAGCAACATTTTGAATTTCTGTCTGAATATTTAACGAATTTCAGTTAGTAACTCTAATATCTTTGGTGTTTTAATTAATAAACACTTTATCAAAAGTATTAAAAAATTCTTTTTAGCACCCAAACTTTTCATTTTTAACATTCACTAAACTGCTTATAGTTATAATAATATTCAAAAATGCATCATTTCCTTCTTCTTTTTTCTTTGCTTGCACCATGGAATGCTTTTCCGCAGATTGCCTCTCCTTCATCAACTCAAACTGATTAAACCAAATCACTCTAATGGATCGTTTAATGCCTCCGTTGCACGTGCTTCGCATAACGTTAATCGCCAAAAAAAATCACCATAGTGTTGATTGAAGCATAAACTTAATGACGGTGCCCCAGAATTGGCTTTCTATCGTCCCCTTTCTGAGACCATTGGCGTGACAGTTAGGGCGCCAAATGTTTAATTAAGGGATCGATTAAGTGTAGTTACTTAAGGAGAAGTTAGGATATTAAATTTTATGCCAGTTTTGCTGGAACAGGATTTGATCGACGTTTGACAGTTGCAGAATATTAATTAAGAAACTTACGAGTATTTTATCTTAATGAACTTACGTAGCGAAATTTAATATTTTAACATACTTATACGAAGTTGTTACTAGTTTTCGATTTAGGAATTACCAGAAAAGGGTTCTGACGGTATCGAGTTTCTTGCTGATTTTAGACAGCTGCGATGACCCTCGTTCATAAGAATGGGAGAGTTTTGGTTTCGTTTGATTTATTGAGATTACGGCAAAGCACACTACGACCATCAGGAGGCCTAAGGGGAGGGATGCCTTCGTAGAGGATTTTTTGAGGGATACTGGCTTGTATACAGGTGTTACACATGGTTAAAATCCCGAAAACGCCCATGCAGCCAGTCCGTTCGCCTGGAATAGAACCCATGTCCGAAACTACCAGTGTTCAGCTACTTCAGCGCTCGGCTGCTGGCGAGCCTTTAACAACGGGAGAGAAGGCTTTGTTGACTTTGTGAAGTTGTGATGATCTCTTCTCACAAGTATGTGATCCATTATACTTGCGAGTTCTTTGTTAAAATAACATAGCTCTCCTGCCATTTTCCAAGGATAGGAGAGAAAGAAAATCATTTTCATTATGTGCACTTGTAGTGATTCGTTATCACGAGGATGAGATAGATGTTACTTTTTACTTTGCATATGGCGTGAAAACATATTTTTATAAGGATATGAGGGTAGGCAACAACTCAGTGGTTGTTGAATATAAATAACTATAGGTATTTTTAGGTGATTTTGCTTTGCTATAAAAAACCGTTTACTTGGAAATTATTTTTTAACTCCAACTATATTTCTGAAGGCTATCCAACTATATTATCGTCTTGTACTCGACAGTTTTCTTTTTATGTAAAATGGCGCTTTTTAAAGGAGCAGTGGAAGGAAGGCTACGTTTGTGGTTTTTTCTAAGAAAATTATCCGTATCTAATTGTCCAAAAAACTCTTTGAAAACCATGATTTTTCTATAACTAAGAATATGATAAGTAATATTGTGAACAAGAAAGGAACAGAGCGCCTAAGTTTGGCCTCAAGCGAAACATTGTTCCAGATACATGTCCAAGAAAAAATAGGAATGCTTCGAATGTAGCAAAGGTAAGACCTTGAATGTTAAAAAGAAAACCCGTCAATTCAAAAGACAGTTGCAAAATCATTAACGTGCTCGATGTCAAATGTCAACAAAATAATTAACGCTAATTCGAATCTTAAAAAGGCGAAATAACGTAACGTGCATCGTATTTCTCTACGACATACCGCGAAAACAGAACACGCTGCAGAATTCTTTATGAGAAACATTTATCCTAACAAAAATGGAAACATTTTGTCACAGTAGATGAATCTTGGATACATTTAAATGATTGTAATACAAAGAGATCCATTCATTATCATCAAAGAGGATTAAAAGATCTCAAAATATGGTTCAAAGTATGTAAAAAAAGTTCCACGAAGGATTTATGTTTGTTGCCGGTTTTTTTTTTCATATAGCGGCAAATTTAAAGTAAAGGGATTCGAGGAAAATCTTAAGATTAATTACAAATGTCATCAGGAACGTATTTTATATCCAATTTTCAAATACGTAGTACTTTTCTCTTTACCTACAGTGCCATCCATCAGTAGAACTGCGTCAAGACAAAGCAAGAGCGACACGTCAAAATCTACTGTTAATTTCCTAAAAAAATGGAACAAGAAACGGGTATCAAGGCCATAACCCTTCACTCACATCCGTACTAAATCTCCTGATGTATCAGCCATGGATTTTTGGCGTTCTGTACTTTTAAAAAGGGGGTTGTCCAAACGTCGACCAACAAACCTCCTTGAACTTTGGGAAGTTTACAAGAAGAATGGAATAAAACACATCTTCCGATGCTACAAATGGCTTTATTGTCTTGGAAGTTGCAATGCAGAAGGTACCGAAGAATAAAGGTTATCACATTGGACATTTAAAACACAAACATTTCGGGTGAGGTACTCGTCTGAAAATGTGTTAACAACCTCTTTGTAATGGCTTTTCATAAGGATAAAAGCGAAGAAAGTAATAATCCGTTTTCTAAAGCTAAGAATTAAAATTCTTAGGGACGTAACACAGCTGTGATAGAAGAGTTCTTTTTAACTTTATATATTTATGATAATCCATTCACAAGAAGATAGGACAGAGGTTCTTGTGGATTTTCCGTAGATCGTTTCAGAGCATTTTCATAACAACATAATAAACATTCTTGTTGATTTTACATAATTGTTATGCCCTTTTCCATAAGGATAGGGTAATATTTTCGGATAATATTGAAGAGCCATTAGGTTATTTCCAAGCACGAGGTATGAAAAATTCGCAATGCTCTCGCCGGGACTCGAACCTGGATCTCTCGAATACGATCCGAATGTGCTACCGTTACACCCCGAAGTCGCGCAGAAAGGAGGGAGAAAATACCTTATAATATAGCCCATTTTCATAAGCGAGACGTATTTGTTGGCTTTTTAAAGTGCCAAAATGCATTTTTTTAAGAATAGAATGCGCGTTCCTGTTTGCCTTTGCATAACTGTCATGCCTACTTACGTAAGAAAGGCGTTCTTGTTGACTTCACACGGACCGTTCGTATTGCCTTTACAATATTGTGATGCCAATCTTCGTAAGGATCGGATATTATTTTAATAAATGCTGGCACCTCTACGTAAGAATAGAATATTATTTTAATATAATGTAGACCGTTTTCATAAGAAAGGTGTTGTTTTTGGCTTTATAGGAATCCTTGTAATGCGTTTTCATAAGAATAGGGTAGACGTTCTTGCTACTTTACATATAGTATGTGATACGAATTTTTATAAGATACTCTTTTAATATACTGATCAAAACAATTAAAGGATATTGCGGTTTTAGGTGGATTTTGTGGCTGGGAAACTTTTTAGCTGATTGATGCATGGTCGACAGACGTAGTAGGCTATATGAGAATAAATTACACATGTTTGGAAGAAAAAAAAATGCATTTTATTGCGCATTTGTGTACAAAAGGAAAAATACACAATTTGTGCATATGAGAAAAAAGAATAAGAAAAGGTGTTTTCTTCAAAGGAAATCATTTTCAGTAGGGGGTATAGTTTCCACGGACGGCCAGCAACGTTGAACACCTTTGAGGCATGGAGTCAATGAGGCTATTAATCACGAGTTGGGGTATTCTGTCCCACTCTTCCAGAAGAGCTCTTTCCAGTTCTTGGAGAGTTTGTGGGGGTGGTTGGCGGCCAGCAACTCGTCTTCCTAGAGCGTCCCAAACGTGCTCTATTGGATTCATGTCTGGAGAACACGCTGGCCATTCCATTCGTACGATTCCTTCCTCGAAAAGGAAATCCTCCACCAGGTTAGCACGATGTGGCCTGCAGTTATCGTCCATTAAAATGAAGTCATCTCCGATTGCTGCAGCGTAAGGGACTACAATAGGTCTGAGGATCTCATCCCTATATCGGCGACCAGTCAGAGGTCCATCTCGAATGATGTAGAGGTCTGTGCGCCCGTCAATGGAGATGCCACCATACACCAACACTCCCCCACCGCCAAATCTGACACTTTCGTGCACGAACGCAGGATTATTCCTACTGCCGCGGTCCCTCCAGACGAAAATACGCCTATTATCAGGATGAACAGAAAAACGGGACTCGTCAGAAAAAAGAACATTGCTCCATTCATTTCTCCTCCAGTTCACATGCTCTGTTGCCCACTCCCTGCGGTCGCGACGATGCCTTGATGTTAGTCTAACACATACCATCGGTCGGCGAGCATACAGACCTACACCATGGAGCCGGTTTCGGACAGTCTGAGTTGAAACCGTCCTACCAGTAGCCGAGCGAAGGTGTTGTTGGAGAAGAGTAGCATTCATATTTCGGTGTCTTCGAGCCGTTAGCACTAAATAACGATCTTCATTGGGCGTCGTTGCCCGTTTACGACCTTGCCCTGGTCTTCGGCCTACACTTCCAGTTTCCAAAAAACGGTTTCAGATCCTGGAAATCACACTTTGTGACACTCCAATGGTTTGCGCTACTTCGGCTTGAGTTTGGCCCCCTTCTAACCTACCAACAACTCTCCAAGCTACTGAATCGGTTAAATGACTTCCCTGAGACATCGTACTCATCGAAACAAAGCAGTCACTGAATGCCGATCATCCTTGTCTTCATTGTCTTTCATTCAGTTGAAAGTCAAATTTCATTCGCTGCCACTGAAGCGACGTTTTTGACGTCGAACTCAAAATTAGCATACTCCACAGTTTGAAAATCAGAAAAATTTGCATTTGTGATTCTCTTCTTCCATTTTCGGCAAAAAAAAATTCCCTTATATCTTTATTTTATATAAAACTTACAATATCCTTTAATTGTTTTGAGCAGTGTATAAACATGGCCTGTATAACAGTGCATCCGCTCCGGGCAGGAACAGTTATAGAATTTAGAGACACTTAACAGCAAAAATTTAGGGATTCAAAATTTTTTTAAATTTAGGTGAGATCTTGAGCAGTAAAATTTAGGAGTGACAAAATTTTTAGAATTTAGAGAGGCGTCGGCAGCTCAGTTTAGGATCTTCAGAGATTGCACCGGGCGGCATAATGCCTCGCTCCGGCGCTGCATACATTATAGCTCATTTTCATAAGGAAACCATAGTTGTTCATTTTATATACATCGTCAGATAATCATCGTATTTTCATAAGAACGGGATTGACACTTTTTCTGGCTTATAAGGTATTTCTCCCGCCTTCTTCGCAGGCCTTCGAGCTGTAGTGGTCAGCACGCTCGACGCGTAACCGAGAGGTCCGTGGTTCGATTCCCGGCTAAGGCGTTCCTCATTTTTCCTTCTTCTGCTCCCAAAAAAATCCTAAAGTCTCTACAGGCTTTATATAACATCATGCCAATTTTTATAAGGAGAGTAGAGCCCATTTTCATAAGGAATATGTTTATTTTATATAGATCGTCCTAATGGATTTTAATAAGGATAGTATAGACGTTCTTATTGACTTTACATAACTGTGCTGTTAATTTCTAGAAGGATATGAGCATAGACGTTCTTTGTGGCTTTATGTAGATTGCCATAATATGTTTTTATTAGTCAAGGATAGAATTTCTTGCGATTATGCCCATTTTCACAAGGCTAAAAACGATTAAAATCTTGTTGAATTTTTTCAATTGGGATGCCTTTTTTTCCTCGCACGTAGCTCTGTTGCCATTTTATAAAGGTACGAGACACAATATTCATGTGTAATTTACGATTATCCGTTTTTATGAAGTTTAAACATGAAGAACTCTTGTTGACTTTACATCTTTACCAAAAGTGAGAAAATAGTCGTTCTCGTCTACTACATACGGCTATGACCAGTGATCTACTTTCTCGACTCCCGGAACCCTTAGAGCTGTAAGGTTTTTTGGGGAACCCCATCCCACGTTTACAAAAATATATCACGAAATACTATTGAACGTAGATCAATATGTTATAGGTACTTTACGTAAAGGCGATTAAAGAAAAGTATTTTAATCTTATTAAAAGATTTTAGATGCGACCGGCAGTCACATTTCATATTCTACATTTAATTTGTTTCTGCTGCCCAACCGGTTTAGTTTAATTTAGCTTACGAGTGAACTACAACCCTCCTAGTCGACAATAATCGGCCTCATGGTCAACGCAGCCCACCCGACGCAGACAAACAACAACAACAAAAAAAGAAGTTAAAAGATAAGAACAGTAGATTAAAAACACAGGTTAAACAGATTAACACAGATTGTATATTTTTAAAAATACACTCACACAATACAAAATAAGGAAAATCATAAGCATAATCGGTTAGGAAACAAAAAATAGTAAGACTGCACTTAACTCACGTACCCAACTCATAAATTCGTAAACTAAAGAAAATCTAAAATAATTAATGTCCTATTCCTATGATAATCCATGTTATCATTCACAATCCTTCTAATTTCTGTTGCATAGCTATTCAAGAATTTTCTTTTTTCAATTACATTCTGTTCATTTATTTTTCCAAATCTCGTCCTCACACTCTCGGCCCGTTTACATTTTTCCATAAAATAAGCTGCATTTCCGTACTTCCCACAAACCGAGCATTGATCATTGCGCTGGAGATTAAAACGTTTTAAATAGGCTGGGAATCTACCATGATCCGTGATAACTTGAATAGTATCTATATTATTAAATAAATCCATTTTCTTTCATTAAATAAATCCACTTCAATTCCCAACCGGTATAGTGATTAGCGTCGTATGTCGATGGAGTGAGTACGACACACGATTCTCTTTCTCGTACCTTTGTCTAAGCGATGATGTGCACTCATTTCACCTAAAAACAGCAAAAAAACAGCAAGATTATTCAAGAAATATTATAAAATCGTTACTGCGATGTAGAGCGGAATGAGCCGAGCAGCTAGACGCGGACTTTCATACCTCCTGCTGGCGTAGCGATGCACATAGAAACACATAAACTCATCTCAGCGACACCAGCGCCATAGTGATATTATATGGCAATCAACTGTCTAAGTTTTGTGTGGTATTTTAGGAAAAAAGTGGGAAAATGTTTTCCATCTCTTAATTTCGTCCACCAGCATATATAGGGTGTTTCAGCAAATTGGAGACAAACTTCCAGGGGAGATAGAGTACACCTAGACGATGGAAAAACACATAACAATGCATAGTCCGAAAAGAGTGACGATGTTACTGTGAAAGACCGAAATTGGAGAATGTTGACTTTCACCGGAGAATGTCAACATTCACCAAATACGTCGGTGAAAGATCGAATATAACATTGCATTCTTGTACATTCGGACCCTCACCGGTGTATGTCGACAATCACAGATACGC
The DNA here is from genome assembly GCA_000611955.2 of Stegodyphus mimosarum. NCBI lineage: Eukaryota > Metazoa > Arthropoda > Arachnida > Araneae > Eresidae > Stegodyphus > Stegodyphus mimosarum. The sequence continues at coordinate 191,882 of KK112612.1, forward strand.
TCTGGTGAAGGTCGAAAAGAGAGGCGACTGGCTGTTTCCCATAAATGCAGCCGTAAAAGCGAGGGCCTCTCGTGCAATTCAAAGTCTCGTAATAGTTTAAGTTGTTGCAATGAATCAGATTTGAATCACATAATTTAGTAAGTTTTTTATTACTATTATTTTATTTTCTCATTTACTACGTACTGTATAATTAAGTAAGTTTTTTAACTTCTATTATTTTCTTCTCTCATTTTGAATGTATTGTGTGTTTTAAGTACTTGTGTGTTTTTTCGCGACTGAATTACGGAGAAGAAAATATAATATTCTCGTATATTCAAGATTCACCATTAATACATGGTGAATGTCGACATTCACCGGTGTAAGTCAGAAATAAGAGTATTTGGAAAATATTTTGGACATACAGCAAGTGACTATGTGAATGTTAACATTCACCGGTGAAAGTCGACATTCTCCGGATTTCGGTGTTTCACCGTAACAACGACAGAAAACGCAAGAAAGGAAGGACACGGACAGTGTGAGAACATATGTTTATTATTCTTAGTGCAGTGGAAAAAAAGGAATACGAACAAAAAATGCGCCTTTCATCAAAGAAGGTGTTGAGAATTACGTTCGAAACGCATCTTCAACACTGAATCGGTAGGGGTGGTCCTGGTAAGGGTGTTTAACACTGAAACGGTATGGCTGCGCATTGGTCAGTAAGATCGTCTGACTTTAGTTGCATTGACTACTTCCTCTGGGGGGTGTACGTCAAGACACTGGTGTAACTTCCCTTAACTTGTTCACGCATCGTGGTAGTTGCTGGAGAAATCCGAGACATGTCTGGTATTTTCCAGAACATCACATTTTCATTGCGTCTGAGTTTTGAGGCCTGCATCGGAGTGCGGGGAGTAATTTCGAGCTACCCGAGACGGCTATTCGGTTTTGAGTTATGCGAGATACATACATGCGAATGTACGTATTTCTAAATGGATTCGAGAGCAGCCAAACTGGATATTTTCTCTGAATTATGATACCTAAAATATTTTTGACGATTACAGCATTTCCTTTACCTTGCAGATAGAAGGAAGTAAAAAAATACTATATGAAAACATTCTTCCTCGTAGGCACATAATTCCTGAGATAAACTTCAGAACAGTTAATCAACACTCTCTGCGTTGCCATTAATAAATCTTGTAATAGATTTAGCTATTTCTGGTATATTTGCTTAGTAATTAAATAGATTTGTAGAAGATCATGAACACTGAATTTTAAATTTAATTACGAAAATTATATCCGTTGTAGTCGAGCAATAGCAGCCTGGCGAAAATGAATAAGCGGGTGACATGGCTGGTAGTTCTGATAGTGCGGAAACCGCTGCTATAATTGAATGCAGTTCGGCAGGTAAACTACCATTCATTTGCTGTCACAGTTGTGAGTGACATTAACATAATATTTCGGCATATTGCATTAATGCTTTGCTAATAGATCATGTTCATAGCCGAAGCGAACGTGAGTATATAAAATGCATTACCTACGCACGTGAATTATGGTACATTAAGATTATGAGATTTTCTCGTACCTGCCAGTTTATATACTACATGTCATAGAAGCTTATTTGTTTCACAGAAAGGACTGACATAAATTGCCCATCAAACCATTTTGATACGAATACCGCCGCCGTCATATGTTTTAATGACCATTCAAGTCATCCTTAACGGCGCCACTTAGAATTACAGAATTTTAAACACGCGTAGTCCTTCTCCCGAATATATGCGACTCGTAGTCCAAATTTTCAGTTTTGACATTTTTTTTTTAGTTTATCTCCTATTTTCTGCAAATTTAAGAAATTTTGATTAAAATCTCAGAAAAGAAAAAGCTTTGTATCGCGCCACAGCAAAGCGTAAGATATTTTGTTTCACATTTAATAATTAAAAAAAGAAAAAGAAAAACCTCAGCCATATAATAGAAGTATGTTGCCACTCAGCCAAGTGTAATATGTTTTTTTTCGAACTCAATCAGCATACTGATCGATTTAAAAGAAACAGGTTGCCACTACCCGAAATTATATTCCAAATACCAGTATGGCCTCATTCGGCAAAAAGTAAGGTATTTAACTTTTCTTTCAAATTCAAACTACCTATTATTGATTAACAATCTAAACGATATGAAAACGACAAACGCAAAATCGTTTCAGTTACTATTAAATGCTGGTAAAACTTGTGAACTATAATTTATATGAGTATTTAATAGTAACTGAAACTACTGTTAAATACTAGCTCAACCTGTGAAATTATATTGGCTCGATTCATTACACTCATTTTTAATTTTTTAATGCTTTACAATAGCTCTTTTAAGCAGTTAAATTTGGTTTATTTTCCTGCAATGTACTATATTTATTTTCATTAGAAAGTGTCCGAAAAGACGCCCAACCGGGATAGTGTTTAATATGTCTCACTGCCGTCTCGAAGGTCCCGGGATCGAATCCCGGAGAAGTATGCATGCTTGTAAATGTGTAGTGTCTGTGCGGCATGGAGGATTTTCTAAACATACGGTGAGCCGAAAATCATCTCGAGAGGTTGGTGATAGGAGAAGAGACGTAGGAGACGACAGATGTAATTTTGTACTTTTTGCCACGATAAATTTCGTGGGTTTGTCCTGATAATGAGACAAGTGACATTAGCGGATTCGTAAAATGGTGCATCACCAAAGTACCTAGGTGCAATGACCTTACCTCCATCAAAAAATAAATTATTTCGAATATGTCAACATAAATCCAAAATTAAAAGTTCTAAGGTTTAAGCAAAAGTCCATAAAGTAGAGAAAATTTCATAAAAGTCACATAAATGACATTAGTCAAAACAAAAACAGATTTCATTCCAAATTCACCATGCATAGACTTCCCATTTATTACCAAGTATGTTACTAGAAAGAAAAGGTAAGAGCCCTTCAATACTGAACCTTGTTCGGTATCAGTTTGCTTCCTTCTTCCCTGAGAGACCTTCGAACAGGTGACAGGTGACGGAGGACGGGGACGCCTGACGTGTGACATAGGCAAACAGGCATGTGTCCCGCGTCCTCCCCTATTTAGAAGCAACAGCTCCCTGGAGCCGCAGGAGGCCGCACCGGGAGCCTGTAAGGATCATGAAAGTATTGACATGGCCATACAAGGGCAGATGGTTACATAGGATGTTTGCTTGACAGAGGTACATATATATCACATATGAACACATACACGGAAAAAAAAACTAGCAACACATAAATTACATACATTAGCACATACATAAACGCATAAGTAAACACATATAGTAAACACGTATGATACATATATAAACACATATAAAATACATTTAAGACAGATATAAAACACACTTAGGATACAGATAAAACACACAGGAAATGCACATTTATAGTTGATACAATAATATGCGTAAATACATTTATACGCTGCACTAATACACAATAAATACACATAGAGTAAACACATTACAACACACATTATACGAAACATAAGAGTACATGATACAAAGTACACGGAATACGACATTAAGCAGCATAAAACATATATAGACATTGCTAAGCGCTATATTACTGCTACAGTTACTCTACACACTACATTATTCATACAGTTAGAAAATACAGTAATACACGCCCAGTTGTACAGTGTTCCTTGGGAGACCTTCGAACATGTCCTCCTGAGTATTCCCTTTCAAAATTGGGGGCAGAAATGAACTGAAGTCGGGCTGTCACCTACATGGCGCTCAAGGATCTTGCCAATCACAGGCGCATATGACTTGCCACGAGGAATGTCGTGGGCTTATACTGACCATTGCCAGACAATTGAGATTGGTACCAACAACAAAAACAACAGTCTCTGAAAAGAAATCTTCTAAAACTATGCATTACAACCGAAAAAAAGTCTATAATCAAGATATATCTTCTTATTTTTCTTCAAGAAATAAAAAGCACCTGAGCAATTACAAGAAAAGAATTGGCAAACAAATTTGTTTTGGAAAACTTAATATTACTAAAGTTCTTCACATTTCACACATAGGAGAAGATTAGGTTTAGTTCTAACAACAGTTAAGCCTTTATTCGCGAATTAAATTTTGACGAATTTAAATTTATATGATGTATACTAAAAACGATGATAAAATCATAAGCTAAATGACTTTGCATTCTGAGAACAAGTAATCTGGCTGAAAATAAACACTTGAGAAATTTAAGTTTAGGAAATAGTTTTACTTAAACTATACTACATCTTTTGGGTGGAAGTTTGATTTGAAACTGGATTTAATTTATTTTACATTACACAAAGGTTTAAAGCAAATAGTATTATTCATTTACTGAATGGAGTATACAGTTATATACTCTTTTGATCAAGAATTAAACTATTTAAAAGCCGTTTCAGAGGCGGTACGCTTAACATTATTGACCAAGCGAATAAGAAATTCTCACCGTAACAAATTTAACTCTCGAGTCATTTGTTTTCCTTTCTATTAGTAACATTCGCAGTTCCACACTTAAAAACCCCATTGCAGATATAAACTCCTGGGATATATACAAAATTCCTTGCCTTTGCGTTTAATTTACATTGCAGTTTAGTCAAACTAAGACAGCATTAAAATTTTTAGTCAAGAAACATGAGTCATATTTTAGGAAAAAATAAACACATAAATCGTCTGTTGTCCGACACTGTTAGTCCATAAACCTCATTTTCTATTTCTAAGCAACTAAAATTATTAAAAAAAGATCTTTCGATGGCGAATTAAAATTTCTTCTTTCAGTTATAGTTAATGATCCTGATTCCAGTAAAATTTGCCTTGAACATTTAAGGCGATTATTTCATAAATGTTTCCATTTTTATCAATGGATGGCGCCAGTAGCTTAACTCATCCCCTTTCACTGTGATCGTTTGAGTACAAGCTTTTTTCCCCCTTCATTTGCATTCCTACAGCTGTAGAACGAAGGTTCTATATTTAAAACTTGGAAGTTATTAATGCAAATTTCTTAATATTACCCTGATTCTCCTTAAATTATGCCCTCTAGTAATTGCATAGTCTGTTAAAAAAACTGTGAAAAATGAAATAAAAGGATTTTGATATAATACACTGTGTACTCATAAAGAAGCATATATTATATTCTCTTGCATAGTGTCTCTGAGTTTATACGGTGCAATATCCAGCAGTATCTGCAATTATAATACAGAAGATGTTTATTCATTTTAGAAAGATATCGATAAAGAATAAAAAAGCTAATGTTTTAGAATAAAAATTACTGACAACAGCTCGTTATTTAAACTGAGAAATACCGTCTGCTGCCTTTAAATTTATCCTTCGTTCAAAATGTCCCAAGTAAACAAGCTGTGAATTGAAGGGTATGTTTTTGTGCTTTTCGAAGAGAAACATTCCTATTCTATAATTCAAAAGCACTGTGAAATGCGTGATATTAAAATTCCTAAGCGCAAAATAAGCAGTATTATTAATCGGAAAGGGAAAAATCATAATTCGTTACTTCTACGTGGAAAGAAGACTTCAAACAAATGTCCCCAAAAAGGTACGTATCGTTTCTAGTGTTTCTAAAGTTAAATCGTTGTAAACAAAAAAAAAACAAAAAAAAAAAAAAAAGTCAACGCATAAATCAACTGCAAAGTCTCTAAATGCATCTGTAGCAACAATAAATAAACTAATAAACCAATAGTTACAACCTGAAAGAGCGAAAACACATTATGAGTCGAGGCACGTTGCTCAACGTAGAATAGTCGGCAGAACCCTGCATGAAAACTATTATGAGGTAAATGGAAATGCATTGTGTAACTTGATGAAGCATGGGCTTGCCTAAATAAATGCAACGGGTACAACGGCAAAACAAAAAGTGTATTTATTATAGAAAACGATGAGAACAAATGCACAAGCCTGGTTGCGTCAGTACAAAGAAAGTTTCAGTAAGGGGTTTGGGATTCTCTTACAGCTAGAAATAAACAATAGGAAGAGTGGAAAGAAATCTTAAAATGACCTCTCCGTACTATAAAGAGAAAGTTTTACATCCGACGTTTGGAGAAGAAATTTCATTTCTTTATCCCAATGACTTTCAAAGAGTGAAAATTCATCAGCACAAAGCAACAAGTCGTATTTCGAAAAGTACAATTGCATTTCTTGAAATAATAAAGACTGATACAAGTATTGCATATATACCATTTAAACGTATTCCTGCTAAGTCCTCTGACATTTTGTGCCTCTGGTCTCTTGAAAAGAGCTATTTTTAAGCTCAAACCCACCACGATGGACTCTCGAAAGTAGTGGAAGAGGGATAGAAATCAAAAGGTTTGAAAATTTTAGGAAAAGCTTTTCTAGCACGAAAATCACAATGCGAACTTGAAAAAAAATTGGCGATCAGATCGAATATTTAAAAGTATTTCCAACGTTAATTAAACGGCTCGGAAATTGTTCTAAAAATGTGTAATACCCTCTTTAGCTGTCCAAGGAGCCGGAATGTTTTTTTAGTTTGTTCGTTCCATTTCTTTGATATCGATAAAAGTTATATCTGGGCTCAGCTCATCAGTTGTCTTCCAAAGAGACAAATGGCGAGTCTGCCAAGGGTTACAGCCGTAAATATCGCAGCAAAAAACATCGCGGACGAAAGCGTCGCGGAGAAAACGACACAAGGCGAAAACGTCGTGGTACAAAACATCGGGGAGACAGAAAAGCAAAGAGAAAGCATCGCAGTTATAAGGCATAGTGGTACAAAATACCGTGATCGAAAATAAAGCGGTGCAAAAACTTCGCAGTTTAAAAACATCGTCGTCGAAAATATGGTGGTAAAAAATAAAGTACCTACAAATCATCGCGTGACGATAACATCGTAAGCATGCGTTTTTCAGGTTTTAAAAGTTGTTACTGCATTTTCGTATAATGATTTGGAAGTGTAAGATGAAAAGAGGGAATCAGGGTGAACATGTTAACGACACTTCAAGAATAAAAAGGAACGAAACAGCGATACAGATATAATTTTTACTAAAACAATGACAGATTAACAAACATGAAAGAAAATAATATGATACTTAACTAAGCAAATTTTATAGAGATAACCTCATGCAGTTATTTGTCTTCCTTTGTCTAAACATTTTTAGACAATTTTCCATAAAAAATTATCCGTAAAACTTTATAAAAAAGATTAATTTATGAATATCCTTTGTTAATTAACTATGTAAATTTAGAAATTATGTTAATCGCTATAAGATGCATAAATTTTCTACTAATTTTCAATTTTTAAGTGCTTAAGTTTCCTTCTTATACTTTCAGCAAAAGATTATTAGTTCACTCAAAAATATGAAACATAGAATTGAGAACATCCCTCTTTCCTTCTTGTGCTCCCAAATCATTATACGAAAATGCATTTACAATTTTTAAAATCTGAAAAACGCGTGCGTGCGATGTTATCGTCATGCGATGATTTGTAGGTACTTTTTTTTTAACCACGATATTTTCGAAGATGATGTTTTTAAACTTCGAGTTTTTTGAACTGTTTTATTTTCAATTACGATATTTTGTACGACGATGCTTTAGAACTCGTTGTTTTCTCTTCTCCCACGATGTTTTGCACTACGAAGTTTTTGCCTTGCGTTGTTTTCTCCGCAACGTTTTCGCCCGCGATGCTTTCTGCAGACACTTTGCCAAGAGTGATGATCATTCTCGGTTTCATCATCAACATCAGTATCACCACCCGTCCAGAAAGGTTGCGATTTTATCTCAAAATCATAAGTAATTGTTCGAAAACAAAAATCAGAATTAAAGTCTTTCATCAGAATTCAATGCTTGGCTTCACTTTCAAATTCATAAGAACGGGTATTCTTCGTATCAACGCAAACGATTAATCGTACGCAAAATTCTTTCCGTAAGCAGACAATATTTCAAGGAAAAACAAGTTGGGATGTTCTAATAACAAATTCTGTCAATTATCACTTGGCAAGTTCGCTGAAATTTGTTAAAAATGCAGTCCTAAAACTTCCTTCCTAACTCATGTAGCCAATAAAATAATTTTAAAAGACGCCCGAGTCATCATTTTCCGAAGCATGAAATGTCGTTTTATTAATTTAAAAACTTATTGGCATTATTTATATCTTTTATTAGAACTTAGTAACTTTTAGGGAATTAAATTTAATTTATCCGTAAGAGAGATTCACAAAAACCTCCAAAGGAACGCAGATTTTTCAAGATTATAATCCAATTATAATGCTACCACATACAGGGTGATCAAAAAGTCAGTATAAATTTGAAAACTTAATAAATCACGGAATAATGTAGATAGAGAGGTAAAAATTGACACACATACTTAGAATGACATGGGGTTTTATTAGAACCAAAAAAAAGTTCAAAAAATGTCCGACAGACGGCGCTGGACAGCAAAACGTCAGTGACTGCGCATGAAAATCGTGTATAAAAGGAGCTGTAATGAGAGATAGAATCAGATGCACGAGCAGTAGCAGCATGTTGACGTTACCTGAAAAGGCGTTTTTAGTGAAGCTGTATTATTGTATTTAGTGAAGCTTTTAGTGAAGCTGTTGCGGTGTGGGCGTTTCAAAAGATGGCGGAAGATGACGATTGGTTGAGTAACCTGTTGTGGACTGATGAAGCTCATTTCACGCTCCGACGGTCTGTCAATGCCCACAACTGCAGAATTTGGGCTACCGAAAATCCTAGAACTGTCGTGGAAACTCCATTGCACGACGAGGAAAGTCACGGTATGGGTTGGATTTACCACATCTACTGTTGTCGGGCCTTTTTTCTTCGAGGAAATGCGTGATTCTGGTTTTGTAACTGCTACCGTGACGGGTGACAGGTACGCCGATATATTACAGAATCGCATCGTCCCAGCCTGACTGATAAACACCTGCTGGAACGTACGATTTTTATGCAGGATGGCGCTCCACCCCATATTGCAAGACGCGTGAAAGATCTCTTGCGAGCGTCGTTTGGTGATGATCGTGTGCTCAGCCGCCACTTTCGTCACGCTTGGCCTCCCAGGTCCCCAGATCTCAGTCCGTGCGATTATTGGCTTTGGGGTTACCTGAAGTCGCAAGTGTATTGTGATCGACCGACATCTCAAGGGATGCTGAAAGACAACATCCGACGCCAATGCCTCACCATAACTCCGGACATGCTTTGCAGTGCTGTTCGCAACATTAATCCTCGACTACAGCTATTGTTGAGGAATGATGTTGAACATATTGAGCATTTCCTGTAAAGAACATCATCTTTGCTTTGTCTTAATTTGTAATGCTAATTATTGCTTTTCTGATTAGATTATTGCTTTTCTAATTATTGCTTTTCTAATAAAACCCCATGTCATTCTAAGTATGTGTGTCAATTTTTACCTCTCTATCTACATTATTCCGTGATTTATTAAGTTTTCAAATTTATACTGACTTTTTGATCACCCTGTATATGTTACGCGATCTCTCTTGCAGCTGGTTAACGTTCACTTTCTTTTTCAGGTGGAATTTGTTGCGGATAGTGTTTCCTTGGACCTCTTATCCCTCGCCAAATCTCAAAGCAAGCTGTTGCGTTACCATGGCGATGTCCAATTCTTCTGCCAAGAAATGGAAGCGGCAGATCCCATTACTTTCACAACACGTGAGTCTTTCCTGGTGAGTATAGATTTTAAATCTCTACAATTAAATTTCCAGACGAACTTGACAATACGTTTCACGGCAAAGTGGTTCGAAGAAGACTCCGAAGAGGCTTACGTTTCTGGGGCAAGTTTTCTAGAGCATAAAGTTACATCTTGGCTCATGTAACTTTAAAGATGGGTAATAATTTAGGAACGACCATTTCGTTTTGAAGCTTTAATGTTATCCTTCGTTCGAATAAGCAGTTTTAAAATCTTAAGTATTATAATAACACTAGTAAGTCCCCAGTTCTCTAACAAATCGAATACGAATAATGCTTTAAATTAAAATGACCAACCAAAGTACCTGCACCCTGCCCAACATTTAACCATTGTTTTCAATCCCCAGTGATCTGTCTATAGTAATAATTATTTCGTGGTAATATTGACTTTAAATCATCGAGCGCGCGGAGAGAACTACATTTTTTTATTTCTCAATGCATTCAAGCAGTTTTTTTATTACTCTCGTTTTCGACAATGTTACTCGTAAACATAATAGACTGTAATACAAATTAGCCTTTGGTCATAAACGGAAGCATTCGTCAGCTGAGTCCACATCGCATTTGTTTTTACCTTTTTATTTTCTTCGCCTTTCTGAATCATATTAACCAAGATGCTAAAGTCACTGCTACCGCTAAATATAATAACTAAAGTAATAGTAAATAATGACTCATGCCTTAAAAATCATTCATCTCATAATATCTTAAAAACTAATACCAAAATAATTTCCAGCGGACAAATCATAAAATTAGATCATAGTAATGAAGTTTATGATATCCGTTTTATTTATTATTAGTATCTTAAACTTCGAACTCTAAAATATATAAACATAAGGTCCTTCCTGTTTTCCAAAATAAAAGATTTAAAAGTTAAAGTTATATTTCAAATTGCTTTACCAATGTTTAGCATCCGCATCTCCAAAACAAAGAATAATTAAATTAAACAGTTTGATATTTTCCAATGTTTATAAGGTGTTTCTCCTGCCTTCTTAGCATACCTTCGTGGTGTAATGGTCAGCACACTCGGAACGTATTCGAGAGGTTCGAGTCCAGCGGAGAGCATTGATCATTTTTCATGTCTCCTGCTTCAAAAAAATCCTAATGAGTCTGCATGTTTTCAAATATTGTTTTAGTTTTTTGAGTGTTAACAATTGATATAAACTTTGTGAATAAATATGCCAGAAGAGCGAAAAAAATAGCCGAAAATATTGAGCGTTTTCAACAACTGAAAGCCATAGGAAGTTTTATATCAGGAACGAATCCTGATGTTTTCCTCGTCCGTATATTTTCATCAGTTTGCATCCCAAATATAAACAGTTTAGAAAATATTAAAAAAATATACGGCAACACACAGTCTGTAAGCATGAAAATTGATAAATTACTTCATCTACCGCATGCACACTTTTTTCTCTCTTCGCCTGTTCTAATGTAAAATCTAACATTTAAGAAAATGAATAAGAGGAACCGAATGCGCTTTCAATGAAATATCTGCAAATGCGAAAGTGAGAATTTAATTCATTTCTTTGAATGTAATTCATTTCTTTTCGTCGGGTTTCCATGATGGTAATACAGTCGATTCCGGTTAATCGGACCACATCGGGAAGCGATCGTTTTGGTCCTAATAACCGGCTGGTACGATTACACGAACATATCCTAAGTTGTAAGACGGGATTTGCTATATGTAGCAAGCACTAAATGTACATGTAAATCATGTACTAAAATGCAATTATGACCTTTATTGTGCGGTACACACTATGACGAACATACATAAACAAATAAGAATTACAGTCGAACTTTTTTCATTGAGAAAAATTATTAGAAACAAATTCTTAGAAACAATCTCCACGATACTCAACATACGGAGTACAATAAAGACAAGTTTTTAACAAGTTTCAGTCAACATTTGAAGAATTTATCCAATGTTATCTGATGCGTTCTCTTAACGGATTGCACGTGAACGAAATTGCCACAAACATCTAATGCTTCTATGGGACTGGTTTCATTTCCCTCCTGCCTGAAATACCGACGCAAAGTTTCAGTGCATGTCCTCGCATCCTGCGTTGTCACTTGCACCAACTTATTAGTGGCATCATCATCATCATCATCACTTTCCTGGTCTTCGAATGCTGTCGTGTGTTTTGCTGCAACTCGAGCAACGATTGCAAAGTTGTAATCTTCATTTTCATCGTAGCATTGAAGCTCGTTGTCGATGGATAAAAGTTCTTGCCAATTTTGTACCTGTTGAAGTTCCACATGTCTGTCATCATTTTCACTTTCAATGAACATCTCCACATCCATCTCCAAAACCAAGTGCTTAAAGCATCAGTGAGAAAACAGTTCTGAATTGTCTCACTGCTCACTTTTCGCCAGCTGTCGCCCACAAATGTAACTTCTTGTAAGATGTTGACCTTTGCACTGATTTCGCTGGCTTTGGATGATGGAATCAGCAAACTTTCTTCAGTTGCTTCAAGGATGAAATTAACCAACCTTGCACGATAAAGGGTCTTTTTGATGATACCCATGTGATTTTTGATGATGCCCATGTGCACTAGCTGGACCAAAGCTGTCGTCGTGGGAGGTAGAAATTCCAGTTGGATGTTCTTCAAGCAATCTAAATGATGATGTGCTGCACAGTTGTAAAGAAGAAGCAGCACTTTTCTAGACTGGCGTTGTAGATCTCTGCCCCAATCCTTCAGCCCTTCTTTAAAAAGTTCAGAGGTCATCCACGCATTTCTATTCGAACCATACACAACTGGTAAACTGTCCATCCTAAGTCCTTTAAAGCAGATAGGCTTAATGCGTTTTCCTATAACCAGCAGCTTCCTCTTGTCCATTCCTGACATGTTTGAGCAGCACAAGAAAGTTAGGCGATCCATCGCCTTTTTGGAGCCAGAGAGTTCAACATGCTTGTAACTTAACGAGCTGTCCGGTGTAGCACGATAATACAGCTCAGTTTCATCAGCATTGTAGATGTCATCTGTTGAAAAATTTTCAAGAAGCTCGGGCAGTTTTATGGATTTTCATTCTTCAGCACCTACACTATCAGCACTTTCTTTCTCGCCATGTGCTTTCTTGAATTTTATGTTATGTTTAGATTTCCACTGAGACAATCAAGCGTCCGTAGCTTTAAAGTCATCCTGGCCCAGCTTTTTAGCAGTTCTTCTGTTTTGCATTTTAACATTAGGCCGCTTACTCGCACAGCTGGAGTGCTGCCATTGTTACAACACTCCAGTAACAATGACAAACCATTCATTAAGGACCTCATCAACGTTTGAATCCTTGCCCTTCACGCCTCCGTTTTTTCGAAGTTCCTCCTCGTCCTTCACATTGTGCACATTCTTCTCGCAGCTCCTTCTCTTGTTTTATCAAGAGCGAAATTGTAGTTTTTGCCAATCTGGTAATTTCCACCAATCAACGCTGACTAGTGTTTCGTGGTTGTTTCTTGATCTTATCCAGAAAACCAATTTTTTCAGCTAACGTCAACTGCCGTTTGGCAGGGGAGACAAGACACACGCACAGTTCACTGAATAAAGTGGTCTGAAGAAACCTTGGTGTTTCTGGGTCAAAATGAAGTTAAAATGCTCGCCATTCAAAGCTTTGGCACTAAAATCATCCCAAAAGGGTGGTGAAATGATAGCTTTCTATTATGTAAACTTTAATCATGATTGACAGGCTGGAATTCCTTTCAGGGGGAGCCGGACACTCTACTGTTCATTTCCTCGAAAATCGGAGAGGCAGTTGGACCAATAACCTCGCTGGCGGATACTGGTGGCTCTGTTTTAAGAAAGGTCAAAGAAAATGGAGCCCGTGTTCACCTCCCGCTGGGTTTGCTCTTGTCATGTACTTTAAGGAATTTCTGACCTTTGATAAAGCATTCTTCTGGGGAGCACAGCTACAGATCCTCCCATATGTCGCGGACCACCTGTACATGCCCTGTACGCGCCCACCTTGTAGCTTCTGTTTCTTATTCGCTCTCACGGTTTTTGGTCAGATTAAACGGAATTTTGGTCCAAATAAGAGTATAATATTAGGCTTTTGTACATAGGATTTGGTCCAAAAAAGCGGCTGGTTCGATTATCCGGTGGTCCAATTAACTGTATTCGACTGTGCATCAAGATTAAGATCAAGAAGCGAAAATGCTTATATTCTTTAAGAACATCGAAATATAATTTGCTAACAAGTATTCTAATAAACGTATAAAGGTTAAAACAAAATAAAATACCTGATGTGGACACCACATGACTTCCTTATACTGCCTATTAAATTATAACATCTTTTGCTGCATTGCATTTAAACTTATTTCCTCCAGTTTCATTACAGACATTTTTCACATTCAGTTAATTCAGATCTCAGTTGGCGGCAAAGCAAAAATACATAAAATCTCAAACACGTTCCTTAAAATTCGTAAAATGTAGAAAAACATAAAACAACAAATAGAGGTAAAAACAGCTAAAAAACAATTTTAACAATTAAAATTAAACTTTCCACGCAAAAATAAGCAATTCGTCCAGCGACCAGGTAGACAGATTTTTGCTGCACAAAATTGAAAGTTAGCTTTGAGTTCCACTGGGCCAAAGTCACTGAAGTTGGTACACCAGCTGACTTAATTCACTATACTTCTAAGAATTTGAAATGTAAACAAATGGCTCGGTAGGCTTGCAGCCACTTAAATTGATGATAATTCATCAATTACTGCGTGCAAATTAACTAAAGTCATAAAAACCTTAACAGGAACATTGGAACAACAAAATTCAATCACTTTTAAAGATAAAAAAAAATCACTAGTTACCAGCATATAAGACAGAAAGAAAAACTGAGCTCTCCAAGCCGGATAACAGATATATATATATATATATATTTGCCTATGACTTGCGCTAAAGCTGCAAAGTAATAAACCAATAATTCATAATAATTTATAATAAGGAAACTTTCCATATACCATCTCAAAGAAACAGAAATTCAAACTTAAAACCATTAATGAAAAATAATTTTTAGTCAGTTTTTCAATCAGTATTTTCTACACCTCCTATGCTTTAAAAACATATTATTTTGCTAAGAAAAATCTTTAATCGCAAAAATATCAAAATCAAAAGTAAAACGGTTTTTCATGTATTGAAAAAGTAGCTATTGTCATTGATCGCAGATTAATCGACTTATGAAGGGGAATAAACCAATCTGTCATCAATTAACAACTAAATTATGAGAGAGTGTTTCATCTTACTTCCAATTCAAAATTATAAGAAGATCAAAAATGACATAATCCTAAAAATTAAAGTTTAAAACAACTAGTTAATTAGAAATTGAAAAATAAAACTAGGAAAGTTATTACGAATTATTAGTTTACATATGTACATTTATATACGTGCGGCTTATTACAACCGAAACGGCAGGTGCTCAAAGAGATATAACAGTTCCATTTACAAAATTTCAACGTTTTATGGCTATTCGTTTTTGAGTTTTCGAGATACATACGTATGTACGGACAGACGTCACGAAAAAATTTCTTCTAAATCCATTTTCCATCCGTTTTGGAATAAAGAGTCTTTTTTTCTCTCAATGCGTACTGATATCGAGCAAAAACATCGTTCAAATGAACTCGAGAGCGGACAAATTCAGTATTTTCGTTGAAATATGGTACCCGAAATTTTTCCCGATTACAATACTTCCTTTACTTCGTACAAACGTAGGTTGTTGTTATACTCACTCCTATTAACGCAGTTTTGTCTTTTTAGCTTTATTATTAAGCATCATTTCCTTCGCACTTACCCCATATACAATTCGAAAGCAAAACTACAAAAAAAGTTTAAAAGAAGCTGAGTAGTGTACACTTAAAATTCCTGATGCAAGGTGAAGTGTTCGCATACAATTTTCTCTTTTTTCTTTTTTTTTCTTTTCTTTTTGGTCTGTGTGTGTTTCCTCCAGTCTTTTCTCGTTTCGTCACATCGATGTTCAGTTTTCTTACTAACATGACTTTACAACACTTTTCGTTGTCTTTTTCTTATTATTAACATATTGCGTTTTTACTTTGTTTATTAAATATCACGTTCTTGGTGCTTACGGCACATAAAATTCGATTCAACAGCAAAATCGCAAAATAAACAGCGTATCTTCAGAATTGCGGATAGACAGTCTCGCGCATTGGAGGTACATATGTTTCATTCCGTGCAAGCGCTCTCTTTGAAATCGTTGAGTTTGTTAATCGAAAACTCGTTAATGTTTTCGAAATATGAAATAGATAACAAAACAAATTTGAAATTCAAAATTAGAGTTTCAAAGTGCCCATATTGAAGAAGGGGACTGCGTTATTCAAAATTCGATGGCTCTAAATAGCTTTTTTTAATCCCAAATGGACAATTTGCTTAGAAGGGCTATTAATTTCATTTTGGCGTTTTGCGTTGGTTCACTATAAACGGCGTTTCACTTTTCAAATTGTTACCTCCAAATATTAGAGCCCTGCATTATATTTAAGAAATTAAGTAATGAGGAGTCTGCATCAATTTACGTAAGTTTCGCCCACAGTGAAAAAACATACAGTCATCCAATTTTGAATAACATTGTCTTCCGCCCGCACATGTGCAACTGGAGGACCAAATTTTGTGTTTCTAATTTGTTTTTTTATTTATTTCATATTTTGTGGAACTTTTATGAACTTTTTATGAACAAGAATTGGAAAAGTACGTGAAAAGGACGTGTCGCTGCTGCCGGAAATAAAATAGCTTTATCTTTCACGCTCCTCCGTTTTGCCATTCAGTAAAACCTAAGATACTTTCCAATTTAATATGGAAGATTACTGAGTTATAAACTAAGAGATTTGAACTATGAGTACAATTCTTAAGCATCTACTTTTTTAAATACACACTCTCATGAAAAACATGGGATGTCTAATTTAGAAATATTCATAATTTAATGAAATGTCACTAGCTGGACGCATTGAAATCATGATATACTTTTTCTTTTCTACGAGAACTATTTTAGGCAGCTGACCGCGCCAACGGCTAGCTCTTAAAGAAGTAATACAGGGTGTTTACAAAGTCCCGGACCCATTCTGATGTTTAATAAGTCATAAAATAATCAAGATATAAACAAACTTATGGCATTTATTGATGGAATAACTTATATATTTTCCTTTTCAGGTTTGAATATCTTTACTTTTGTAAATATCGTCTGCGCGTGTGGTTCATTTCAGATAATTTCATTTTCCAGTCTAAATATCTGTACTTTCCTGTAATGTTCTCCGACGAAGCATCCTTTCATCTTCCTGGCATTATTAATCGCCATAATGTGCGCATATGGGAATCTGAAACCCCCCATGAATGCCGTGAGGCACAAAGGGATTCCCCAAAGTTTAATGTGTGGTGTGGACTAATGCACGACCGAGTCATTGGGCCTTTCTTTTTTACAGAAAAGACGGTCTCATCAGTCATATACTTAGAAATGTTGGAAAACTTCGTATTTCCACAACACTAGAAGAGCTTCAGCCACACGTCTTTTTGCAACAAGATGGTGCACCACCTCATCGGGGTACCATCGTTCGTAGTTCTTGGAATGACCATTTTACAGGAAGATGGATTAGGCGAGGAGGTCCAATTCCTTGGCCACCCAGATCCCCTGATATAAAACCGCCAGACTTTTTCCTTTGGGGATTTGTAAAGGACAATGTTTACAGGAGGAGAGTGTCGAACATTGATGACCTAAAAGCCAGAATTACAATCGCAATAGTCTGTGTGGATGCCGACATGCTTGCAGGTACCTGGCGTGAAATTGAATATCGACTTGATATTCTCCGTGCGACGAAGAGGGTACACGCAGAAATTCATTAATAAGGGTCATGAAACGTTTTGAGTCTATCTAACCATTTGTTTTAATAATTTTAATCTAACTTTATTATTTTATAAGTTATTAAACATCAAAATGGGTCCGGTACTTTATAAACACCCTGTATAGGGGATATGAAAATATGTATGGCAACGTCTAACGCTCAATCGGGAATCCTATACATGTGCTATTTTTAAATATCTTGTTATTTCGCTGTTGAATGAATTTTATGTGACCAAGTACGAAGAAAACTGTGCTTAATGATAAAGCTAAAAAAATGGGTTAGTAGGGGTGAGTGCAAGAGCCGATTGGTAGACTGCAAGCTCAGCGAGAGAGTAAAATACTGTAACAGACCCTTTTGGGAAACTATGGAAATCTAAAACTTTTCAGAGAAGATTGTGGATATATTATGAACTTACTAATCTTATAGATTTTCCATTTCTTTTTATAGGCGTTGCCCACATGGGAAGGAAGCAAAACGGGGACCATCGCTTTCCGCTTTCGTACCAACGAGGCAACGGGTCTACTCATGTACAACGGCGGACCAGGTGACGTGTTTGCCTTAGAACTTCTGGATGGACATGTTTATTTGGTCCTGGGTCTCGGATCTGGTATAGCTAAAGTAAAGGCCTCCGGGAAAAGGTGTGATGATAGTCAGTGGCATACTGTCACCCTTCGTCGAACTGGGAAGACGGGCAGGATAGCGGTGGACGAAGCGGCATACGATTTCACTACACCAGGTATTTTTTTTATTATTATTTTCCATTAACTACTATTCATGAAGTAAAAAAGTGCTTTCCCCGTGTGGTGTGCGCCAGAAGTCTTCAAATAACTTAGGTGGTGGAAAGAAGATACCAATGTATAGCCTTAATCTTTTGCGACTTCATAAACACAGCTCGTATCAGAAGAGAACATATCGTATTGATGATACTGTTCCACGGATTCGACTTCCAATGACTCGTCATTCTGTATAACTCGACGATTACCTTTTCTAATTACTAAATGGTTTCTGATAATCAGTTCATCATTTCAATGTTCAGTTTTTCCACTAAGATTTTTTTTTCTTTTGTAGAAATATTAGGTATTTTTTTGAAGCAGGAGATGTGAGAAATGAACAATGCTCTCGCCGGGACTCGAACCAGGGATCTCTCGAATACGCGCCGAGCGTCCTGGCCACTACACCAGGAAGGCGGGAGAAATATCTTATACTTTTATTTGCGATTTGTTAGTTAATGTTATTTAATTAGACATCACGTTTTTCCCAATTACGTGACATAAACTTCAATTCAATGGCAAAATCATAAAATGTTAAAAAAACAGCTTATTTTTAGAGTTTCCATTCCGTACAGTATTGCCACTGCTCGCTTTCAAATCGTTTCGTTTTGCTAATAAAATTTCATTAAAGTGTTACAAAATATGAAATATAAATTTCGGAATTCAAAATTCGGAAAATTCGGGCTTCGGTTGCACACGTTCTTGCGGAGAACAAAGAAAGAAGCAATTTTTAAAAGCAATTAATTAATTTCTTTTAAAGAAGCAATGAATGCAAGGCTATGTTTGTGTTCCTTCCCCCAAAAATTATTCATATATAGTTATTAAAAACGCTCCGAAAGCCACGGCTCTTCGTTATCTAAAGCAACGATAGGTAATACTGTTAACGAGAAAGGAAAGAAAAGCGTCAAAGCTTGGCTTCAAGTGGAAAAATGATTCCAACTACATATCCAAGGAAAAGTAAGAATGTTTCGAATGTTGCAAAGGTAAGATATTTAACGGTAAAAGAAAATCAACCAATCCTAAAAGTGAAGCAACAACCTGCGATAGGCGTAGATTTTTAGCATAGAAACGTTACCGATTTAGAGGGCGAACAAAGTCCCTCTTCATCGGGAGCAAAGAAATCTGCAACTGAGAAAACAAGTTACGATCTAATTTATACCCTAAGAAAATCGAGAGAGACGAGGGAGTAGCGTCATCTGTTATTAAAAATCATAGCGAAAACAGAAAAAAATGTGATTGAATTTCCAACTATGATTAGCAGTCGAAGACGGGTAAATTTCACCTTTTCGGACATAAGATTCGTATTCCTTAATGCAAAACCTGAATACTCTTTTGGTTTGGCCGATATGTCTCGAACCACGATGACAAGATATGTTATAAATTCCAAAACAACTGAAGCCAGAAATGGTGTCTTTAAGAACTGAAGAAGATTTTATTGATAGGCGACTTGAAAATTGAACTCCTGGGGATTTCTTGCAATTTTGTGACTGACAGAAAGATGAAAGGGGAGCACGACTAGGTTATTAACGTTAATAATCAAAAAGGAGAAAAATTTTAAAGCATGGTTCAAAGAATCTAAAATTTTTTCAAAGGGATTTATGATGGTTGCTGGTTTCTTATACAAGGACAAATTAAAAATATAGAGAGTGGGGAAAAGCGTTAAGGTCAACTGTGCGTGTTATCAAGAATATAGGCTACACCCAATTTTTAAATATAAAATTCTTTCTTTTTACCGACAGGGTCATCAATCAGCAGAACTGCATCAGACAAAGCAAGCATCCACACCTCAAAATCCACTGTTAATTTCCTGGGAAAAGATGGAACTAGAAACAAGAATCGAGGCCACACTCTTCAGTCATATCCCTAATAAATCTCCTAATGTATCTCACATGGATTTTTGCGCTTTTGAACGCTTAAGAAGCGAAATATCCAAACGTCGACCTACAATATTCTTTGGACTTTACAAAACTGTTCAAGAGGAAAGGGATAAATATCACTCTTCCGTTACTAAAAAAGGCTTTTCTGCTTACGATGCAGAAAGACAGCGAAGAAAAAGATTTGCCAAAGGGAACATTTAAAACACAAAATTTTTAGACAAAATATTTCTGTTTCTGTTCTGTAATTTCTGTTTCTGTTCTGTAATTTCTGTTTCTGTTATTATATTTCTGTGAAATCATCTAAAATCGTCGATCAGGAAAATCAGGAATAGTCGATCATACGGCTTGGAAAACGCGTTTCTCTGAATCCTCCAAACAGTCGTCAAGTTGCAGAAAAATCGCAAAATATCGGCAACTTGGAAGGAATAATTAATTCTTCGCCAAGACCCGTCAGTAAACTTTTTGTCCATACCTGTTTTCGAATAATCTCAACTTGAATTTGTTCGCATCTCTATTTGTGTTCTACTGGAAACTTGTAAATATTTAAAAGTTTCTGGGCTGAGAATTGAAAGAGAATTGAACATTCTTATATAAGAAATAAGCATTAGATACAAAATCATGGCTAAAATGTCGATTAAATTTAAAACAAATCCTAAAATTGTCATGCTAAAGTTAAGAAATAAACAGATGCCTAAATGAAACAATGCTCAATATGTCAGCCATACATGAAAAACAGTACAATCAAAAAGACTTAAATACCTACGGAAATTCACATCACTCTTAGTACTGTTCTAGATATCAGGTTTCATTTAATTTTATGCTTGAATAAACTCAAAGTTTTTAAGTTTATTAACTTATATTTAACAGTTCTGAAGTGACACCCTTCGTTCAATAATAAACTAACCTCATTTTGTGAAATTAAATACTGAAAAAAAAATGTGCTTATAGATACATGAATATTAACTTTAATTTGAATGTAATATTAAATAAGTTTATTTAAAATTTCACAAACTAAAACTACTTAGTGTCAAATGTATTAATTACTCTCTTAATAATAATGTGTTTTGTTAAGAACCTTCGAATTAATTTATATTTTTAATTTTCTTTCTACGAAATTATTAGTTACATTTTAATTTTAATGCATTTTTAAGGATTTTAATTTAAGAAGAACAAAAAACAAACTCTTAAAATGCAATGTTTCGTCGTCTGAAATCAGAGACATCAATTAAATTTTTCAGACGATTTAAATATTCAGATATCTATCCTTTATGAATTTTTTAGCATCTTTACTGAACTACGTTTCTTACGCTAACAAAAAATTAAGTGCAAATAATGGAAGGAATTCTTTTTTTTCAAGTCTTTCTGTCGAGAAAACAGTATAGATAAAAATAAAGGGAAATAAATTATGAATGAACTTCGGAAAACATATTCTAAATAAGATAAAAAATTCATGAACGTCGCGAATTTAAAAATAACAATCTAAATAACAACTGCTTGCTTTCGCTGATCTTTTTAAAACTTTTATATACTGTTTTGCTTATTTTATACGCATATGTTAAGAATTGCACGCTATTTGATATTTTTGCCTTCTCTCGTCTTTGAATTTACACGTTTCGTTAGAATTCATAAAACATTCATAAAAGTAAGAAATGAAAAATACCATAAGGCCCAATAGTTCTTTTACTGCTACCGAATTGGCATTATTTTCGTAAAAGTAATGTTGGGAAAATGCCATACAATATCTAAAATATTTTCTATGTTTTCTTCCTTTTATGATGTAATACGGACAGAATAAAGTACTCGTTTCATCTTAGCGGATTGTGAAATGGATTTAAAATAGATTCAAGGCAGATTTTTGCATTACGTCTGTACGTACGTATGTATGTATCTGGCATAACTCAAAAATGAGTAACCGTAGAACATTGAAATTTTGTATATGGGACTATTTATTAAAACATTTAGTTGTGCACCTCCCTTTATCCTTCCATTCAGCAGCACCAAACATGCATATATATACAATAGTTGTAGAATTATCAACATTTTATAAGTGGCCAAAGGTCTAACGAGGCCGCCATTTGTTTACATTTTAACTCTTAATAGAATAGTGAATTCATTTGATGCACCAATTTCAGTGTCCTTTTTCAAAATAGAACCAAAAGTTTAAGCTCAGTTTTGGGCACCGAAAATTTCGTGTTTCTGTCCGTTGACGTTATGAATACATGTAGAAAAATAATTTCTGTATAGGTACCACTTAAAGTTAGCACATTCAAGATCAGTGAAAACACTGTGCAATTTGTAATAAGTACGTAAATAATCTTGTGTAAATGGTGTGACAATATAGTGACAGAAGTGGAGCTTAATACAAATACATATAAATCCTAGTAATTCAGTAGATTGCGTTATTATGACAAGTTAAATCCAGTAATAATTTCAATTTTACTCCAGTGTATTTTAATAAATGAAACAAACAAATTAGGTAAAATTAAATAAGTAACGTTTTTTAATAAGTTCAATCGTTTCGTTAAAGCTGCAAGTGGTATTTGCATGGAACGGTGGCACGATTTAATCAATTTTTTGATTGTAGAGTCAATAATTAACATACCCTTGACAAAATTTAGACAAAAACCAAATGGGATAAAATGGGGTCCCTTTCTTGAACTTAACAAATTTTAACTTATATTTTTCTGGTGAACATAGATAAAATAAATCAGTTTTTTAGTAACCTAAATAAAAGGTCCGGTTGACGCTGGGTAAGATAAAACAATTCGAACCACATTTCATTCACCGTGAATTTAATATAAGTTGCATAATTAAACACTTTATATGTACAACAAGTAGCAGCTATGGAAATTTCAGTAAAAAAATTTATATACTTTCTACCTGACCAGGAGTCTAAAGAGTTTTAGGTGACAGTTTCTCAGAGCGGGAAAAAATTCCGTTCGAAACGAATAAGTATACCTAAACGAAGTATTAAAGGAAAGGGTTAATTAGTGATCGAGACAAAATTCTCCACTTATTTGTCCGCCCTGGACAGTCCTCCCCATTCCGTCTGGAGTGCCCAATGTTTTCAAGATTCTGAATGCCAGCCTCAACTGTTTAAAATTAGATACGCGCCGTTTAGCTGTCTGTCACACTGTCTAGAGCAGTGGTCTCCGTTCCAGCTCTTAGCTGCTCGCAGACGTTTTCCTTCACTTCACGGGAACTTGGCGAAGAACGAGTAAGAACGGTCATCCACTTCCAGCAACCTTCTGAGCGACGAACCTGTGTTTATCCGGGGAAATGGGTCTTCCGGCTTCCAGAACTTGGCTCAAATCTTACTATTTTAGTGCAACATTTCGAGGCTACTGCGAGAGGTCAACCCCTCCGCTAAAAATCCGAGCAGGATGCAAATCTAATACAGGCGAAAGCTGAACGGCCAAGATTTTCACCCCCCGCAAGCGCACCCCGTAATGCAACGACATGTAAAAGAACCGTGCGAATAATAAGCACATGTGGCAGAGCGTTTACTACAAAATCACCTTCAAAAGAAGGGACGCTGTTTGCCAGAGATAAAATAGCTTTTAACAAATTCCGGGGATCGGCATGTTTTCCGTTAAATCAACCTTTTGGAAAAATACTGTTAACAATTAGTACTGAAATTTAATTCTATTTCATAACTCTTTCATTACAATCAATCAAATTCAGGGTACCGAATTTTAAATCTAGTACTTGAAGTTTAAATTCGTTATATCAGTCGAAATTGTACTAGACTTAGAAAATATGGATTCGACCCTTTACCAGAAAGAGGGCTAAAAATTAAGCAAACAAAAACTAATTAAATTTGCATACCGACACAATTAATTAATTAAAATTTAAAAGTTAAATAACCTTAAAGATCAAACCAGAACAGCCTCAACAGAACGCAATAATAAAACCAAATAAACTAAATTTACGTTTTTTAAGCAAAATTTAAAGTACAAAGCAAACTTCTCCTTTAAAAGATCATTAAGAAAAACATTACCAAACTTCAATTTAAAGTAAACAATTACTGCTTAAAAAATCGGCTTACAACAGCTATTTTAAAACTGAACAAATAAGCTAAATAATAAGACTAAATTACTGATAATCCAAATTAAGAAACAATATTATATAACACTGGCCGAATTGCTTTTCTTTTACCTTGAAACTCTAATTTTAGTTGTAAAAAATTGTGACTTGTTTTTTACCAAATTTGGTGTTTTAGGGATTTTAGTGTTTAACAGTTTTTAATGCAGATGTTTTGAGTTTTTATGTACTTTAGCCTTGAGGCGAAGTGAGAAGTGAATTGATTGAATGTGAAATATATCTCTAATGAAATTCCAGGAAATGCGTTTAAAGAAGTGCAGCAAAAAAGCGTACAATTTAATAGGCTGTACAAGGAACACACCCGATATTTTTGTATTCGTAAGTAACAACAGATATGGTCTTAAATTTGTAGAAAACTAGACATAATTTCCATGCATTTTTAAAAACTGAAGGCAAAAGTACTCAAATTAAACATTAAAAATATTATGTACTAAAACAGAACTGTCAAGACGTACGTTTTGACACCGTACTACATGTGAGCAAAATGTAACCATGGTATGAAAGTGAATAATCAAAACAAGTATTCGCAGAATAACGAATTTTTAACGAAATTCAGTTACATAAGTACTATTTGCAACGGACAATACCGTAGACATTTAAAGGCTTTCGCATAAAACTAAAAAAAGTCCGTAGAGACATTAGGTTCTTTCGAAGGGAAACATGAAAAATGAGCAACGCCTTTGCCAGGACTCGAACCACGGACCTCTCGGTTATGCGTCGAGCGTGCTGACCACTACACCACGAAGGCAAACGAAGAAGTCGGGAGAAATACCTTACAAGTTGATGAGAGTCTATCTCTTTTAGTTTAAAAAGCCGTTGCTACGTAACGCCTAGAATTACTAACAGAAGTGTGAGAATGTTGTCGAACAAACAGACAAAACCAGCAAAAGATTTTACAAGAATATATATTTTACTTAATTTTATTTTTTCTTTTATTACATTTATTCGTTCAGAAGGATCCTATGTAAAATGGGTCGATGATATGAGAAATGAGATGCATAATTTATGATGCCTGCAGTTCTATCCCTAGTACAAGTTAAATCCATAAATGATTTGCCGAGTGCACTTGAGTAGTTACTTGGCACCATATTGAGATTAAAAAGATGTTTCATACAATCAAACGCCTTTTCGTTTCGTCGGACGTCTACATTCAAATCTCCCATCATAGCAATAGGAACATCCGTATCTGCAGTTGATGGATCAATCAATTAGTTTCAAAGTTTTCGGTACACTAAACAAGAACATCTGCAAATCACCTGAATTAACAGTTGGATGAATACATATGGATGCTAGAATAAATCTTGACTGTCCATTAACAATTACATCAACCATACAACTATCGCCTGCTTCTGAATCCTGTATTCTCTTACGCTCCTTAACAGTAAATTCTGTGGTACACGATCTGCTACACTCGTCAAATTTCTATCAGTCGCAACACCACTAGCTTGACGAAATAAAATAAAATACAGCAGACACCACCCGAACACACTGTACATCTATCTACACGCGACTGTCTACCAGACGACCTTGCCACTCACAGACGGTCGCGCATGCCTGCGAAGCTTTGAGTTCACCAAACGTTTGCTGTTTTTGAAGCTTTACTACTTACTTTAGCGTGTACCTTTTTTACAATTTTAAAAAAGAAATTTTGTGTTTGATAACGTGCTCTTTCACCTGTCTAACGATGTATTCAGATTGATTGTAACCTTTGTAGCCTCGAAGATATAAGCACTCAGATATTTCCTATCCGACAGACCATTATGAAGAAACGTAATCCTTCATTAAGAAAAAGAAAAGAAAAGAAACAGAAAAAAAAGAAAACCTGAAAGCTTTCAGATTTTATATTACGCTCAAAAGGCGTTTTTTTAACTTTTTGTGTGTTACTTTTATTAAATGTCACTTTCTTCGCACTTAAAGCACATAAAATGCAATTCAACAGCTATATCACGAAGTTAAAAAAAAGTAAAAGCAGCAAAACAGGACATTTAGGAAAAAAAACAAGCATTAAAGCAAAACAGGATACCTTTAGAATTTCCGATACACAGTCTGGCGCGCTGGAGATAAAAATGTTTTTTTTTTCGTACAGTGTTGCAATTGCTCTTTTTTGAAATCGTTGAGTTTATTAATCAAAAATTCGTTAAAGTTTTACAAAATTTGAAATAGTTAATAAAACAAGTTCGAAATTCAAAATTCGAGCTTCCAAGTGGCCATGTTCGTTTGGAGGACTACGTTATTCAAAATTAGATGTCTCTCGGTACAGTTGTTTTTTCACAATGCCAGAAACATGCATGCGTTCATGCAGATTCTCTATTATTTAGTTTTTTTTAAATACGATTCATGGTGGCAACAGTTTGAAAACAAAACCAACGCAGAAAGCCAAAGAACGCAAAATGCCGTTTTAAAACTAATAACCCTTTGGGTCTGACTCCCCTTTGGGGTAAAAAAAAAGGAAGAAAGAAGAAAAAGAATTTGAAGTTCAGATTACTACAAAGCCATCGTAGGAGCCTGGACATCAAATCTCACTAATCTTAATTAAGCCCTTTTAGTTAAAGATTAAGATGAGGATACTGCTAATTAAAGATTTCCGCGATTCATCACGAAACTCTTATCAGTTCTACATATTCTAAGATACGTAATCAAAGTTTTGAACTTTTCAAAGGCAGCCGGAGTAACTAAAAAATTTAATTTTCTGTCTTGGAGAAACAAAAGATGGTTTTTATTAATTTCAAACAATGAAGAGGAGGGGATTAGAAAGGATTTACCAAATTTTGTTCGCCAGTTTTCTGAAATCAGAGCAAATACAGCTTTAATAAATACAGAAAATAGGAAAAAAAGATTTTATTATATATTAAATTGACGTACTTAGCGTTGCTTGTAACTTGAATGAACTAAAAACTGAATTTAATAAACTCGTACTTTGGATGTTTTTGAAATAGGATTAAAATAAGCAGATTTCGGATTTTCCGTTTGCATTTGTAAGAAAAGAAATGCTTTGTCGGGAAACAACGAGAAACGAAATATTTAATTCTGAATTTCCGAGGGAAAAATGGAAGAAATATTTTTTTTATCTCCCAGAATAAGTGATGGTATGCGGAGAAACATTTACATCGATTTTCACAGGTATTTTTCGTTTCTTTCTTTCTTTCACACCCCCCCCCGCGTCTTTTTCTTTTTCTTCTACGAAGTAGTGTTTTTAGTAAATTCAAAAATAATAATCATAGCATAGGGATAAAGTTATACGTTGTTTCTCCACAGAGCTTTGCAGATTGTAAGCATTCCTGAATTCAAGTAATTTTTCTTCTTTATATTTTCTACTCTATATTGTTACTGATTATTCAGAGTGCTTAAGACAATAGATTAGAAAATTCCATGAATAACCATTTGCGCAGGATAATTGCAAAATAAATCTAAAATAAGTAAAATATATCTGATGTGGACAAAACGTTACTTACTTGTTCGGATTAAATTGTACATATTTCTGCTAAGCTTTTTTTAAACTTATTTCTTCTTCGAATTTCATTAAAGATATATTCCTCATTCAATTAATTAAGTTCTCACTTCACGCCAAGGCAAAAATACGAGGGAAAAAAACCTCAAAGCATCATCCTTAAAAATTATAAAATGCGGAAAAAAACTAAACACAGTTAAAAGCTGCTAAAAAAATAATTTTTTTCGATTAAAATTACAGTTTTTAGGTCATAACAAGATAATAAAAGAATCATAACAAGATTCGTCCATCGAGCAAGAAGACAAAATTTATCGGTGCACAAAATTGAACGTTTTTGTCTCCACTGTGCAAAAAGACATTGAAGTTGGTGCACTAACTGACTTAATTTACTACTCTACTAAGAGTCTCAAATGCAAACAGATGGTGGCCTCGTTAGGCTTAACGCCACTTAAACTTTTAAACTCTGGATAATTCTACAACTATCGTATACAGATTAACTAAAGGCATAAAAACCTTAACTGGAACTTACGAACAATATAATTCAATCACTTTTGAAGGAGAAAATGCACAATTTAACACCATACAAGAACAAAAAAAAAAACTGAGCTCACCGAGCCGGGTAACGGAGTGGGAATATATATATATGGGTTTGATGCTGCCGATTGCGACGAAAAAGGGAGGTTCTCAACTGCATGTTATAGCAGTCTCCGATGGAAAATTCCAGCATACTACTTGTACTCTTTTTGAGTTATGCGAGATATCCTTTAATTCGTAAAAGGAAGTAACAAAATGGTAGCAGACGATTTTATGGAAACTGCTAAATCTTCATCTCAAAATGTTAAAGAGAAAATTTAAACAGAGAATCGTTTCCATGTAGGGCTACCGACCTTCTATATATAGTATTCCTGCATACTTTGGGTTTACAGAGAATATCTTGAATAACTAAACCAGACGAATAGAAAAACTTGAAAGTTCACTACAAAAATTACCATTTCTAACAGACAAAATAACAGCTACAAACAGAAATCGTTCTTCCTAAAATTCGATATTAAATTGAAGCTAAGCACGGATTTTCTAAACTATGCTAGGAAATCATATTATTTTTCAGTAATAATTTAGTATTTACATCTTTATAAATGCTCTTTAATATTTTCTTACGATTCGAGATTTGTCGATAGGATATTAAATGTTTGCTTGAAGCAAATAAAATAGCAAAATGTCAAATAAATAATAGGTTTCAGTTTAAAATGTTTTCCTCCGTATTGGTTCATAGTTGCAGTTATCTAGAGCCTGTAAGTCAATAATCTTGTTTACTTCAGAAAACGTGACATTGCATCAGTTTCATATCACGTACGACACCATTATATATGTATAACTAGAGAGAGAAGAACTTTTATGTACTTTATCCAATTCTATCTGCTTATTTTACGATAAATCTTTTAAAGTCATTACAGTCGTCTGTACTTTACATTTTATGACACAAAATTACTTTAAAATTATCAGATATACATACATACTTTAAAATTTTCACTTGAGACTGTAAGGATCTTAAGTTAATAAAACTTTACTATCATCTCTTATTTTCCACTTCTAGAATGAACGCGTGAATATGTTTATGCAAATTGTACTTGCTAACGCTTAAGTATTTAAGTTGTGGCTTTTTGCCAAGAGCGTAGTAGAAGGAGAGAGAGTGAGTCGTCTTGCTACGAGTCTTCATGCGAGCTTGCCGTCAGTTACTGTCCGCCTTTAAGGCTAGAGGTTTTTTTAGTCCTCTTGAAAGCTAAAGACGTATTGTAGTTTTCCGCAGTTTGCCTGCTATAGGTAGTCATTTAAAAGGCCAGTCTTAGTGTTAGTCATCTGCGTAAAATATTAAAAAGTTAGCTCTCATTTAAATTTTAGTTAGTTAGTAGTCTTTTATTTTTACGTTCAGACCACAAGTGGTTAGTTTTTGTATCTCGAAGTACGGAAGCGAATGTGAAATCGTGAAAAAATAAAGGTTAATTTTAACCCTTCTCATCTTGTTGTCTTTGCTACACTCCATAGGGCATAGTTTGCAGTCAAACTCACTGTCAGACTTTATGTTCGCCAAACAGGTAAAAGGAAATACGAGTCCTGATAACACAAACTATGACACATTATTGTTTATGGTAAAATTTTGAAATGATCTAAAATGAATATTCAAATTGAATGTAAAACGTCCGTTTTGCTCATTATAAATGAAAACGATGTTACGGAATGATCATAAAGTAAATTTTTTGCTTCCTCGTTCAGAAGAACCACAAAGTAAAATTTTTACTTCCTTGTACGAAGTGGAGGAAGTATTGTCAGCGCGAAAAATTTCGATTATCAGATTTTAACGGAAATACCCGTTTTCCCCATTCCCAAATCTATTTTAGCTATTTTTTTGCTTGACATTGGTACGTTCGGAGAGAATAAAGAATTATATTCTTTATTAAAAAACGGGTTGTAAAACGGATTCAAAATGGAGTATTTCGGGACATCTGTACGTACTACGTATCTCACTTGACTAAAAAGCAATTAACCGTAGAATTTTTACATTTTGCTTGTGAACTTCTATAACAGGTTCTCGTGCACCTTCCTTTTTGCTTGTAATCCACTGCACCGAAAATGCATATGTATAGCAAAAAAACCTTAAATGTTTTTAAAAAAGGTTATCTTCATTTATTCAGAAGAACCATAAAGTAAAATCCTGCGCGATGGCTGCAAATATAATATTTAATTCAATAACTTTTAACTTAATCCATAAATAACATAATCAAACTTAAAAACATGATCGTAAAAAACATCAATAACTTAAAACATTTTGCTAACATCTATAAGTATGTTAATAATATTATTACATTTAATCATTTAATGTCGCAATTTTCACAAAATTGATTATTTAAAAATGCACGAACATTTGCTTCATTTTAAACATTTTTGTAATAAGAAGGCTATGCAGCGAACAACAGTTGCGAAGATGAGAGTCAGCTGAGGCCTTTTGTCGACAGGTTAATATCCTGTTGTCTTCTCTCTAAATACAGCGGTGTGACAAAACGCGAGCCTCTTTAAAATGCGAGTGTTCTACATACTTTTTTCTGGTCTACATTTACTCCTTGCTGTGTCTTTATACAGTAGAGTAGTGCGATCAGGTTCACTTTCGTGTCATTTATATCCCGGTGCTATGCCCACTTACTTTTGTCCTGTTTAGATATGTATCTAATGGATCAAAAGATGCATATGCTACAAATTCGTCATTTAAAAACCTGGGAAGTACATGCTACATTCTATTGTTGCTTTTAAAATACTTCGGAACCAAATTACTTCGCAAACTACAATTACATGGTCATACTCTCATTTTAGGTAGTGCCAGCCAACTAGACTTGGATGGTCCCCTCTTTGTTGGTGGTCTTGCTCCTTCGGATCAAGGACCGAACGTGCCTAGCGAAGTGTGGACTGCCAAACTAAATTACGGCTACGTCGGCTGTCTCCGGCAGCTAGTAATCAATGGTAAAACCGTCGACTTAGCGGCACAAGCCCGAGAGCAGGATTCAGGCAGCTTGCGACCCTCTTGTCACACATCTCCGTCGCAGTGTGATAGTCAACCTTGTCTGAATGGTGGACTTTGCTCTGAAGGATGGAATAGATTTGTTTGCGACTGCACGAGAACGGGATTTACGGGTCCCGTCTGTGCAAAAGGTGAGTAACGACTATACTCATTATTAGCCTTTTGCATTTTGTTACAGTTTGTACATTTTTTATTCCAGTTAGGTGTTTTCTACCCTGAAACTCCGAATCAGGTAGCATATTTGCGTAGAACAAGTATATGTTCTACCTAGTTCTGCACAAGAAAGTTTATCCATCCAAATGTTCTTCTGAAAGGTTCAATTCTACGACTCAAATTATGCCTAAATACGAAATTTTTGTAAAATTTGGTGGGAAACTTACCGAGGAATTCGAAAATTTATCTTTTCACTTATTATTATTCTTGGCGCACTTTTTTCAGTTTGCGCCATGAATAATTCACTTGGTGAAATTCTTAATTTATGGTACCCAGT
>KK112612.1:223637-233782 GCA_000611955.2 Stegodyphus mimosarum
GCGCGAGAGGGAAAGGGACAGCTTTTATTCTTTCATATATTTTTAATAAAGTATGTAAACCATATTTGACGTAATTATTGCTTATATTTCAACTCTGCCAAATTTCAGAACGTACCAACATATGAGCAAAAAACAATTTTTTTTTCGTTTCGCAGGTATGCCTAGAAATGCATCTACGTTAAGACGATGGCAAAACTTTTATAGGCTATTATTGAACTTATTTTTCGAAAAATTTAAAAATGTCGCTAAAAAATAAAATTTTAAAAACAAATCAGAAAATAGCTACGAATTTATTTGAGCTAAACCTAAATTTCGAATAGTGAAAGAAAAAATCAAGCAAGTCTTTTTTTTTTTTTTAGATTAATGCACATATAGCCAAAATCAATTAACATCGAGCAACTAAAATTTTAATTACTAATTTTTTAAAAACTACTCTTGCGATTTTTAAAACTCTTTGCATTTTGGCATAATTTGAGTCCGAGAATCAAAATGTGGTAAAATAGGAATATCATTTCAGAAAAAGTCCGATTTTGTTTCAAAATACGTATGTTAGAACAACGTTCTATATAAATCTGATATATATCCTAGAACGGGAGATATGGAACTATCTTCCCCTTTTTTTGTTCGATTTGTACATAAACTTTGGTAATGAACATCAGTTCTCTGAGACGACCTGCTTTGCAGAATATGGAACCTCGATGATGGTCTCAAAGATTATTGCATTTTGTTGCTTGTTGTTCGTGTTGGATATAAACATGTACATAAATTCTTTTTTTCAATGGTGCAGACGCCAGCACGTTAAGCTTCGATGGCAGCCAGTATCTGAAGATAGACTTGCTGCCAGATGGATCCAAAACGGAAGCCGAAGACGTTCAGTTACGTTTCAGGACCCCTAGGCCTGGAGGCCTTCTTCTGGCAACCACGTCAGAGAAAGCATCAACATTCCTCGTGCTTGGACTAGAAGGAGGCAAACTGAAGATCGTCATAAATCTTGGAAACAAAAACAAGGTTCAGTATTGCATGCTTCTTTCTTTTCTAGTAACATAAATGGGAAATCTATGTATGATGCCCTTGGAATCAAATCTGTCGTTGTTGTTGCTGCTGTAACTAATCTCTCTTTTCTAAACTTATCATCAGAACAAGCCCACGAAATTTATCGTGGCTTAAATGACAATAGATAGACACATTAAAATTTTATATATTTTCTTTTTTATAATTGCCATTTTGCGCGGCTTGTTGAAATAAAAGAAAGAAGAAGCCGTCCATACTCCTCTCAAGAAAGTAAATAAATAATATAAAATAAAATCAGTAAAATTCGAAATATCTAGGGTAGCTGCAATGGTCAAAATAAAACAGAATATGTAAAATAAAGCAGAATTTATTAATATCTCTGTTTCTATTAAACTTATTTCATTCTTCCTTTCATATTTCGAAATTTAGGTTCATTCCAAATAAAATACATATATTTTTTATGATTAATTTTTAAATTTATATTTTCAAATAATTTTTATAAATTTTTCGAAAAACATTTTGAATTATAACCTATAACATTTTTACCGTCATCTTAAAGTAAATTTATTTCTAATCATACCTGCAAAAAATTACCTTTTGTTTTCAAAATTTCATGAGATATACGTGAAATTACCTATTGGCGCGTTTTGAAATTTGCATATTTGTTATAAGCGATAAAAACGCTAAATGTGCTTTACGCGCTTTGTTGAAAATTATTTGAAAGTATGAACGACGGCCTTTTTTCCGCTCGTGTACAATTAAAAAAACTATGATGTGTACACCACATGACTTCCTTGTACGAATATTAAATTATACGCGTTTTTTCCTGCGTTTCATTTAAACTTATTTCCTCGAATTTCATTACAGACGTATTTCTTATTCAATTAATTTAGTTCTCACTTTGGAACAAGGCAAAAATACATAAAATCTCAAAATATCTTTATTGAAAATTGAAAGTATAGGAAAATATTAAACACGGAATATAGTTAAAACTGTTAAAATTAGAGCTTCTAGGCAAAAACAAGCAATTCGGCCAGCAGGCAAAAAGGCAAATTTTTCGTTGCACATAAAGTTTAGTTTTGGTCCTTCTCTGCAAAAAGACATTGAAGGTGCCCAAACTGACATAATTCACCATAATGCTAAGTTTCAAATGTAAACAAATAGAGCTGCTATGGTAAAAAATAAGGCTTAGACGCACTTAAACAACTTTTAAATATTTGATAATTTTACAGTTATTGCATGCAGATTAACTAAAGGCATAAAAACCTTAACCGGAAGATAGGAATAACATAATTCAAACCTTTTTAAAACAAAAAATGCGCAATTTACCAAAATTTAAGAATAAAATAATGTAATGTATACACCACATGACTTCCTTGTACGGAATATTAAATTACACGCATCATTTTTTCCTGCATTTTATTTAAACTTATTCGTATTATTATAACTTATTTCAGTGTCTTTTTGTCCAGTGGGAACGAAAGTTAACTGTCACTTTCGTGCACCTCAAATTTTGTCTTCCTGCCCACTGGCATAATTGCTTGTTTTTGAGTTGAAAGTAATATTAACCCCTTAACTGCCGCGGAAAACGTACAAGATTCACTCTCCAGTGCCCCCGTTTTTTACAGAGGCGCAGGCAGTTATGCGATCTATTAAGGGGAAAATAAGTGCAAGTTTTCTCTCTTCTCTGAAATAGTATCCTCCTTCGCATACTCGTCAACGTCATTGTGGTGCTGCATTCCAAAGCTTTGCGGATAATTTTACTGGTAGCAGCGCAAAGCAAATGATAGCATTTCGGAAGGGCGTATATATACGCCCGGGGCAGTTAACGCATCGGCTGAGCAAGGCGTATATATACGCCCGCGGCAGTTAAGGGGTTAATGGCAAATTTGTTTTTCTTTAACTATTTTTTAACTGTATTTGGTGCTTTGGGTTTTTTCTGTATTATCCAATTTTTAATGAAGCTGTTTCGAGTATTTATGTATTTTTTCCTTGCCTGGAATCGAGAACTGAATTACTTGAATGAGAATTATATTTGTCACTAGCTGTACCCGCCCGGCGTTGCCCGTGCATTTAGAAAATGCAGATAAGTGAATAGCGCAGGAATAGTAGTGTAGGACATGTAGACTGTCTCTCTCTCTTCCCCCCCCCACACACACAACATTCCCCGTCGATAAAAAGGAACAATATATCCTAACCATGAGCCATCTGTTAAAAAATTAGTTTAAATGAGAACAGACCTCATATTAGCACATGCTAGGAAACCGTAGTCATGTGGTTATAATCATTGGTCTGAAGTTTAAAGAAAAGTAAAACATAAAAAATTCAAAATCAAAGATAGGAAAGAGTTGAAAGGGAAAGATAGAGAGTACAGTACAGAAAAAATAAAAAGTAACGAAAACATGGATGAAATAAAACATCCTGCTTACAGGAAATTTGGAGTTGAGAACCAATTAAATTTTTAATTTAAGTGTAAGTTAAACTTAGATGACAATGAATTAGAAGAGGAGAGTGTTTGTGTATGTTTGTGGAGCTCGGGCTGGGGTCGCAAGGGCCCCTGACCGATTAATGTCTGTTGGTACTGCAGCACTGGGAAGCAGCACCATTCGGATTATTGCTCATGCTCTCAAGAGAGCACTAAACAATAACATCATCATTTAAAGCATGACAGTCAGAGTTAGTTTGGGAGAGTGGAGAGTGGCAATAATTTTTCTTTAGATTGTCCTTTTCGTTAGAGAGCCTCGGGATAAACTATATTTAATGTTCTTCCATTCGGAGCTAAGATGTGTAGATTATCGGCATTACCAACTCTTGAACAACCCACGTACAGTTGACCATGGGAGAAACACGGCTTACGGAGGTCGAGCCCTACAACTTTGAGAGATTGTCCTTGTGCCTTATTAATGCTCATCGCGAAACTCAAACGAACAGGGAATTGTAGACGCTTAAACTGAAACGGGAGATCGGAAGGGATTATAGGAATTCTTGAAATAAACACATCTTCGCCTGCAGCATGTCCGGTCATGATGGTGGAATTGTTATAAATCGATTTAATAAGTTGAAAATAAATGATAGCAACAAATTGATAGCAACGCAACACAATAATGCAAATTAAGAAACAAAAACTGAAGAACAAAAACTTTATAAAAAATAATTTTTTTAAAATTTTTCTAATTCAAAAATCGAAAATCGGGCTTCGAGGTCTGGTGGCCAGCCCCTTTGTGCTTCCGTGTAAAAAATTCCAGGTCCCTGCGTGCGATAGATTTGGCTGGAGAGCTCGGTCAGACAAATGGACAGACAGACAGACAGACAGACACATTACACTTGCTTTTATTATGTAAGATGAAATTCTAGGAAATAAGCTTAAAGGAAGCGCAGCAAAAATTTATATAATTGAATAGGCAGTATAAGGAAGTCATGGGAAGTCCACATCAGATATTTTACATCCTGAAAGAGTTAGACATGTACGATGGAGTAAGAACGTTTGTCATGGTATGTACATTTAAGAATAAGTTACGTTGTACATATTTGTGTATGTTACGTAGAATAAGTTGTTAAAAAAGTCTTATGAGTGATTAATTTAAATACAGAAGAGGCTAACAGAAATCAGAAATGGAATAACATTCAAAGCTACAATGATAAAAAAAGGCTACATGTAAACGCAAAGTATTTGAATTTCAAGGTACGTTGTATTTATTAATGTTATATGTTTATTAAAACAATTAGAGATTTTTTTTGACAAAAAGAGTTTAATTTTTTTCATTTATTTAAATTTCGAAATATATTAAGAACATTAAATAAACTTATAAAAATAATAATTCTGCTACATCATGTAATTTGGAAGTTAATAATAATAGCGTACATATACATCTGCATTTTAATGACTACGAAATTGTCTATTTTCGATTTAAGAATATTAGCTGAAGAACTGGAATGAGATGTAAATGCGAGTCATAAAACGAGAGATTTTGAAAACATAATTTTAGCGAGCAAAGAGTACGATGAAAAATGCGCCAAAGAATGGTTAAACTCTATAATAAATCTGTGGAGTTCCACCCTTTTATTTCTCAGTTAGATGTAGGAACCCTTCTACACCAATATGCGAATAATCGTTTGAGTGTGTGAACAAAGAAGGGAGGCTCAAGAAGGGTTAGTTACCCTTTATTTCTCAAAATAAGAATAAACACAGTCGTCTCCTATCTCAGAGTATACAGCAAAGCCTCCACTTGGGCTTGAACTGAAATTAATAAGAATTAAAACTTAACTAATGCTTAACTAAAAGATAAAGCCGAAGCTATCAGGATTCTAAGTAGTTGGCCCCTAAATCTAAATTAAGTAGGCGAAGCTATCAAGGGCCTGAAATACAGTCGAGCGTAGTAATAGCTTAGAGAGAGACGTAGCCAAAGGCAAACACGCGCTAGTTAAAAACTCTGGCTCTCTAACGAAGTCAGTAAAACATCGACTTAAATACTACTCTTACTCATTTGCATTAAAATACACTCTAGTAGGAAATTGTAAGCTGAAGCTAGAAGAGATAGGAAAGGTGGATAAACTTAAAATAACTGTTATAAAATTAGGATAAATCTTACAAATGAAAGAAATTAAAAGAAGAAATTGGAGAACAAAAGCGTCAAGAAGAAACTGAAATGGATGAACGTAGACAATAAGAAGAATATGAGAAACGAAGACGAAAGTATAAAATGGAATTTGAACTGCAAAAGTTGCGTATTGAAGCGGAAAGTAGGTCAACAAATTCCTTCGCCCATCAAAATATCAATAGCACGCAAATGACTCCAAATTTAACCCTTCATCCTTTGATGCAAAGATTTAATCCCGACGGAAATGATTTAAATTTATATTTAATTATATTTCAGCGTGAATGTAAGCATGAATGCAAATTATTTATAGTTATTATATAGAACATCAACTGAGAAATGGCAACGGCTCATTGCAGATGTCGTTCTAAATATGAAACCGTATGAAACGAATGTATGACAGTACTTGTGTACGAAATAGTGTTTTGGCTCACGCTGCGTCCGTAGTACCTTCAGATTTGTCTTCCAATCCGTTTCCGTTTTGTAAAAGCATTATTCATTAAAGCCATCATCATCGCATTCAACATACAGCATAGCAGTATAAATCCTAATGCAGCCTTCATTTTCGTAACTGTTTTTGGTCGTAAACATTTCTATTTCCCAAATTGTTCTAAATGAAGCAAATATTTAAGCTATGGTACTTTAGAAAATAATGTGTGAAAATTATGAAATGTAACTTTTTGTACCATCCCTCAGTCTGTATTGTTATTTTAATAAACGTTTACGCTCTCTCTAAAAATATTTTAAATGATTACCTTGTGATAAAAATTTACCTCGATATTTAATTCTAAAGAAGGAGAATTTTTAGGTTTTTCACGATTAAATAAATATCTTTTACAGCTTTCATCGAGGGGGTGGCTTAAAAATTAAATTGCAACAATTAGAGATATTTTTCCTTACATTTGCTTTCAGTAATGTTCCTTTAAGATTTATTAGGATGTAATATTGTTTCATTTAACATGCCAAAACATTTTCAAACAACTAATTTATAAGTACGTTAGTACTGTTCATATGCAGTTTTATTGTTTTAGGATGATAGTATAATAGCGAGGTAAAAAATATATAAATAAATCATTTGTCTAGAAATATGTTTCGTGATTTAATGTTTAGTAGTAGTGATATTACTATAGTGTTTACTAATAGTGAAATAAAATATCTCATGTGTACATCACATCACTTTCTTGCACGGCCTTTTAAATTATGCTCAATTCTTGCTGCATTTCCTTTAAACTTATTTCATGGAATTTCATTTGAGATATATTTCTCATTCCATGAATTCAGTTCTCAATTCCAGGCAAAGCAGAAATACACAAAACATCTTTAATAAAAATTGTAAAATGCTTGAAAAATCTAAAACACCAGAGACAGTTAAAAACCAATTTTTAGAATTATAGTTCTTAGGCAAAAACAAGCAATTCGATCACAAACTGATAGACAAAATTTTCTGTGCACAAACCTTTAAATTTAACTTTTGGTCCACAGTGCTAAAAGACGCTGCATTTGGCGTACTAATCCTTTGACAATTTCATTTTTTTCCAGAATTCTGTCAAAAAAAGTCACATTTTTTATTGCATTTTTTTGTTCATTTTACATTTTTAAGTAAAGATATGCTATTAAAATTAACATTTCTAATATTTTTAAGCATTTATTACAATTTTTTTCTTTAACGAAAATAATCAATTTTCCCTGCAAGTTGTGTTTTCCCCTACATAAATGGAAAACGGGGAAGTTACATTTACAGTTAAAATAGTACTGTTACTTAACTGATATTTTCGATTACAATTCAATTACATTTGCTATTATGTTTCGATACAAAACATACTTACCCTTATTTTTTTAAAGATCTGATTTAGTGTGATATAACTTAAAGCAAGGAGACAGGCACAGTCCAAGGGACTTCACAATCTGGGCAAAAATACCTAGTCTCTTTTCTAATTCTTTTGCGGTTGTCATTTGCTCCTGGAATGCCTACGAAGTGTACTGTTTTTTATGCATTGCTCAGCACATCTATTTGTTTCAAAAACAATCAAGTCAAGCAAATAATCGTCTATGAAAACATCATAGAACTGAAATTTACCTTTAGTCTCATCGATATCCAAGTTAATTTTTGGAATTCAAGTGAAAGAAAATCTAGGTGGCGGATCCGAAGGATTATCATAATTAATTTCAAAAAATTGTCTTGCTTGATTGATTCCATCTGTGCTATTATCAGAGTCACTACTATCCAGGTCATCTAGTAAACTTTCGCTACTATCGTGTGCTTCCATATTGGCTAACTAGGCAGTTCAGCTTCTTCTGTGCGCTGTTTGGTCGCTATGTCGTTGTGCACGCTTCCTATCTCAATACTTTTCAAAATATAAATGTTCTTGAATACGCACGACTAGAGTGCCAAGTGAGTGTGGCCACGAACGTCAATGGGAAAATAAAAATGGAATTAAAACCGCCTCGACTGCCAAGTTTCTTTATCTTATATAGCTATTAATCATCGACGCTGCTCCGTCTTTTCCTTGCATTTATTATTACATATATATATATATATATATTCATCTGATGCAGCCGATTGCAACGAAAAAAAAAGGCGGTGCACAATTATAGCAGTCCCAGGTAATAAATTTCAAAGTTCTACTGCTACTCATTTTTGAGTTATGCGAGATACATTCATAAGGTAGGTGGGTACGTACGTAAAGACGTCACGAAAAAGATGTCTTCTGCATCCATTTAAATCCATATTACGATCCGTTTTTGAAAAAAAAAAGGAGTTGTTTATTCTGTCCATATGTACAGTTTTTGGGCAAAAATATCGTTCAAAGTTTTCCAGAGAGGTCAAAATGGATATTTTCTTTGAAATATTATACCCGAAATTTGTCGCGGTTACAATTCTTCCTTCACTTCGTACAAGGAAATAAAAATACATAAATAAATCATTTGGCTAGAAATATTTTTTATGTTTCATTAATGGACATAATTTTTACCTATGTGCCAGTTTCTTCGAACACATAATGTGTAAAATTCTATGAGTAAAATCTCCTTTTCGAAAATATTTCTCTAGATCAAAACTTCTAACGGTAGTCTCTAAGCTCTATTCTCGTCGTAATTTTTACAAAACGTCTCAGAAACGTGCATCTTCACCAATAGTTTCAAAAATTACGGCTGCGTAAGCACTCTTCAGCATTTTAAAATAAACATAATTTCCATTCCCAATGGTAATTCGTAATAATCCATAAACTCTAGCAGAAGAAGTAATGTGTATTACTGAATGCTTCGGCTGAAATTCTTTTATATAAATAAATAGAATTCTTTTCTTCAGGTAATTGACTTGGGCCAGAGCTTGAATGACGACACTTGGCACACAGTCCACATTCGCAGGAGAGGACACAAAATGGACGTGCACCTGGACTCGGACTCAAAGAGCTATGGTAAGATCATTATATCCTGAACTAGTCATATCGTATTTATTCGACTGAAATAATTATGCGTAATACTAATTTAACGGGATCTTTCTTAGTCATTTTGCCCTCGCGCGACCCTTGAAAAGATATTCATTCCCTAGCGCGGTGGTCTCAAACGCAAATTGCATGTGGGCCGAATACAAGATCTAAAAACAGCTGATGGGCCTGATAAAAAATTATTTAGAAAGAAATTAAATTTAAAAATTCTGAAAGGTTTCAGTTTTGAACGGTCGCCCAAAAGGTTTTGTTAAAGTTTTTTTATGTTCTCGCTGAGCTCGCAGTCTACTTAGTCTGCTGTTGCACTCACTCCTGCTAAACCATTTGTTTTTCCTTTTTAGCTTCTAGATTATTAAGCATCGTTTTCTTCACACTTACACCCCATACAATTCAGCAGAAAAATCACGAAATTTGTATATAATTTCACGAAATTTAGAATTAACGATGTTGGTATATATTTTTATATTTTTTTTCCGCTCTTGTCTCAGTTAATCAATTCAGTACTCAGTTTTCTAGTAAGATCGCTAGCAAAAACGTTTCTTGTCTTTTTATTATTAACGTTTTGTGTGTTAACTTTATTTATTAAACATAAAACTTCTCGCTCTTATACCGCATAAAATTCAGTTCAACAGTAAAACCACCAGGTACTTAAAAACACCACTATCTTTAGAATTTTCATTAGACGGTCTTGTGCACTGGAGATAACAGTGTTTTATTCCGTATATTGTTGCCACTACTCGCTTTGAAACCGTTGAGTTTGTTCATCAAAATTCATTAAAGTTTTACAGAATATTAAATATAAAATTCAAAATTCATAATTCGGGCTTCCAGGTGCCCATGTTCGGGTGGAAGACCACGTTGTTCAAAATTAGATGGCCTTAGGTACCTTTGTTTTTTTCACAGTGCGAGAAATAATCGTACATTCCTGCAGATTCTTCATTATTTAATTTCATTAAAAATAATAAGGGCGATAACATTTGGTGGCAACACTCTGAAATGCGGTACAACGCATTTAAGTGTTTCATTTATATGTTCACATACACAGTCCAGTCACATTAATGTGACCATCTGTCAAAAGCCAGAATAACCACCT